>WSYH01000265.1:0-156116 GCA_036426205.1 Ascaphus truei
TCACCCACACTATATATGCGATTGGGTGGGGTGGAATACCCGTTACATTTGGAGGCACTGCTGAGATTGACCTGGGGTGCCCTGTTTTCAATTTTTCAAATTGTCCCATTCATATTTTTCATCATGGCGGTGCCGTCACCGCAAGACGTCGATGACTGGGCCTTAGCGCTGCAATTATCCCCAAGGCGCGTGTTTGTAGTGGCCGGAGTATCCCATGATACGGAATTGTCCACTATGCGCGCCCAAGTAAGAACTTGTCCGGAATTGGCCACTGCCCGGGTGACAGACTTAAGGCTGGATACTGACGGCCGGGGGATTACCTATCTCCTGTTCACCACGCATGACATATGCCTAGAGACTGTTCCCCATGTATTAACACTCCCCGAGTCTTCCGCAGGGGACTGTCTCATGATCTATGCAAAAAGCTGCAGTGTAGTTGACAGGACTGTAGTTAAAATGGAGGCTCCTGCAGCAGGGAATGCTAACAGTGAGTCCCACCTAAAATGGCGGCTCCCGCCAACTCAAGATGACACACGTGCTTCTGACTGCCAGGCTGCTCAGAAAAAGGTTACAGAAAACCATCCGGGACTGGCGGGAAAACCAGAGCCCCGCCCCCGTAATGTGAGTGACTCAGTGCAGAGCCAGAGCCATCCAGTGATAGAGCACACCCCTCCTTTAAACTCCACCAGGGGGAGTGAGCACAGTGAACAGCCATTAGACCCTTCTATTCACCAGGAGGAGGAGGAGGAGGAGGAGGAAGGCATTGTCGTAGACATGGAATATTTTCTTTCTGAGCAGGAAACCGAGATAGACTGTCAAGGGATACACCCTAGTATGTATGTGGCCTGGCGTGCGCCCGGAGTAGATTCTCTTCTCTTCATATGCTCCTGCCTGCAAGAAGCCCACGCTCAGGGAGCCAAAGTGTCTCGGTTATCCCTCGACTACAGGACCATCGAGGTGGAAGGAGAAATGGGCATACAGTGTTTTAGCCCCACTTGTGACTGTTCCAGAGAGACATTGACATGGTGGTCCTACTGTGAGTGTTGCGGTGTGCGGTTACTGAAGTCTATTGTACCCCAGCATGCAGAAGTTTCCAGTGAAGAGGTTGAAGTCCCCTCGGTGGCGATGCGCCTACCGGCGAACCACCCCAACGATGATGCAGAGGATACAGAGTCTGCTGTGGGTCCGTGTACCCTGGAAAAGGTATATCCCGATGTTGCGGACCCTGCTGTGGGCCCGTGTGCCCTACAATGGTCAGTCCGACCTACTACAGAGGTATCATCGGTCCTAGGCGTGGGACCAGTACCTACAGACGACCAGGAAGGAGAGAAACCCATCGCAAGCCAGCAGAGTGGTAAGGAACCCCCTTGCTCCCCACAGGCTCCGATGGAGGTGGCCGTGCAACAGGCCAGAGTTACGGTTCCTGATCTGAGTGAGAGCCCGTGCGCTCCAACCCAAATGGTCCCAGGACTGGGATCCAACGCTCCCGAGTTTAAGGACAGCAAGTGGACTGCCCCAGAAGTACAGGAGGCAGGTCCCGAGACAGCCGAGGTGGGAACTGACAGCGTCCCCGAGGACCTGTTGGCCACCGAGAATCACCGCAGGGGTAAGGTGTCTACTCTTTACCCCCTGCCAGGTGAAGCAGAGACTTTGAGTAAAGAGACAGTGTCCAGTTCTCGCTTCTCAGTGGAAGCTGAGCACGTATGTAGGGACAAGGACTATGTGGCAAAGGAGCTGGTAGAAGTTGCCTCCTTTGCGCCCAAGAAGAAGCGGCCCATTCGTCACGTAGTGGACCGAGGGAAAGGTCCTGGCCGCCTGGCCTGCTGCTTCTTTTACTTACCAAGGTTCTTTAATTCCAAATAGTTTTAAGCTTTTTTAAAAATATATTTTTCATACATTTTTAATTCCAAAGTTCTTTTGGCTGTATTGTACAGTTCGATTACTAAAACACTAATACCGTGTTCCATATCTTCCTATCATCTTATCTCTACGTTCGAGCAAAATCCCGTGCGCTGACCAACCCTCCACCTCCACTGCAACTACAAGAAGATCCCGGGCTTTATCTTCTCTACTGGTCCAGCTGCAGAAAACAACAAGGGCAAGTATACACTACCCTTTCTTTGGTTACACACTACCACACAGGCAACATCACAAGCCTATACAAATAGGGAGCGCCCCAACCTCTTTTCTTTCTGCTGCTTCCAGGCCATGGATGATCAAGTAAAGGTTGGTGTGAAGGACACTGCGCTATTCCTTCCACCAGGGGGAGGAAGTAGCACTGAAGCAGTGACTGTTACGCCAGAGTGTGCTTTCCGAGAGATTCACCCCGGGGAGGCTCACGGACGCAAAAGTGAGGTACCCCCATCTGATCAGTTAGGGGCACCCCACAAATGGTCTCAGCAAGCAGCTGATACTCAGCTGGCCTTGGGTAATAGTGGGTGTGATATGCCATGTAATTTTGCATTGTGTGAAAATGTGCCATGTTTTGAGGATGTTGCAGTCGATCTGTTAAGTGTACGGGGTATGCCATGCCATTTTTCAGTGTGTAAAATTGTACCATGTTATGTCGTTCCCCAAGCGAGGGCGTTGGGTGTTTCACCAGGGGGAGAGTGTAACCAGGTCACCTGTTTTCCCCTTCGCCCTCCTAGGGCGCCTCCGTGGCCAGGAGAGATGCCGGGTGCTGCCGGAGGCCAGCGGCAGACCCGACGGCCATCCCAAGGGTGGGGGCCGTTGCAGGGAGCGGTGCGCTGTCTCCACGATCGGGCCGGTTGCCGGGGACGCGATCGGGCCGTTGCTAAGGCCGCGATCGCGTCTCTAAGGTCCCGGCGGCCGGCGAAGAGAGCGCCGCCATTACTCCACCACTCGCGCATGCGCAGGAGTCGCGCGAGAGTAGGGACAGTGAGAGGGATGTTGCGGCGGCCATTAGGGGTTAGTGTAGGCAGAGGGGAGGAGCGCACGCTGCCCCAATGTTATTGTAAGGGCCTCGGGACTACAATTCCCATGAGGCATAGCGAGGCAGGCACCAGGTGCCTGATAGGAGCCAATAGGGCTGCAGGACTGCCCTGGACAGATATAGATACATTTGGCGGGCTGGAGCTGCGTGTCAGTCAGGAAGAAGCAGGGCAAGGAGACAGACAGAGGAAGGAGGTAGGGTGCAGGAGCCGGAGACTCCCTGCACTAAGGCCCTAGTTAGCCCTGAGTCCCCAGTAGTGTGAGTGTTGCCAGGGACAGCCCTCAGGATAGGAAACCTGTCACTTACTTTAGTTGGCACTGGGGAACAGCAGGGAAGATAAGGACAACTGGGGGGGTTTCATAGCGGTAACCAATCCGGGGAGCCATAGCCCAGGGTCCTGTTGTGAATTAGTGGCACGAGACAGCTGGCGGGTTCATAGCGGTAACCAGTCCGGGGAGCCATAGCCCAGGGTCCGTGTTGCGAGTGGCGAGGCGAGGGGGGGGTTCATAGCGGTAACCAATCCGGGGAGCCATTGCCCAGGCCGGCGTTGCGCGTAGTACGAGGCAACTGGGGGGGGTTCATAGCGGTAACCAGTCCGGGGATCCATGGCCCAGGGCCCGTATTATGAGTAGGGTGGGTACAAGACCTACCTATATAGGATAGGCAACCCCGAAGGCCCTAGGAGAGTGACCCTTAAGCCACTTAAGGATGCTGTGCTATAGGGACGGCCTGTAGTGCAGGGTGTGTCACGTTGCTGTATCGTTAGAAAGGGACTCAGCGGATGCTGCGGTTCCAGTGAAGGAGTTCGGACCCACGTTGGGGTCACAGAGAATATCGCCAGGATAGGATCAGACGGATTCATCACGCGTCTGACCCTTTGTGAAGCGTTGCTGATCCGAGCACTGGAGTGCTCGGCAGGTATCTACAGTTCTAAGTGCACCACCGGGCCCTTAGCTTAATAGTGACTGCGCAGTCACCCATTGACTCTCTGCAAGAGTGCGGGACATTGGGTGGGGTTCTTTGGACACTGGGTGGGATCACCTAGTGTTGGGGAATCGTCCTGCGAGACGTCACGGTTAGTGTCTCCTCCTGAGAGGGACACAGGTTATGTTATGAATGTGATGTGTCGTATTACATGCTAGTAAAGTCCTTAGTTATTATACCCCATTGTGTATGTGATCATTGAGTTTGTCCTGCGAGGATCCACTCCCTCTCTGGTGGGAGCCATCGCAGGTGGAGGCGCTGCACCTATTGAGTAAGTG
Source organism: Ascaphus truei (assembly GCA_036426205.1). Lineage (NCBI taxonomy): Eukaryota > Metazoa > Chordata > Amphibia > Anura > Ascaphidae > Ascaphus > Ascaphus truei. Next base: position 4,216 of record WSYH01000265.1, read on the forward strand.
GTTACTCCTAGTATAATTGCCCCAGGTTCCCCGTGGCGGAAGCTCAGCCCTCCTGCGAGCCAACAGGTAATGCACCACACCGGTAACACTGCATGTTCTACTCACCCACACTATATATGCGATTGGGTGGGGTGGAATACCCGTTACACTAATAAGGGCGCTGTCTTTTATTTTCATTGTTAATACATATATATATGTATATATCCTTTCAAACTACTCACCAAGCAACATGTAGAGAGACCCCTGTGCTCTTAAAGTAGAACATATGGGAGATCTGCTAATGGGTTATTGAAAGTATATTTAAAAGGCTCACATGTGCCACAAAAGACCTAAAAACAGACAGGTCCTAGGGAACCCTGGGAGGAAGGGGTATTTTCTGGCCCAACAACTTCTACTACTCAGGGGAGAAGCTCTAGCAGTGCGCTGAACCTGCTGCTGAATAGCTTTACTGTCACAGCATCCTCCTCTGCTGCTCGCACGTGGAAGTATTCTGCTTTTAAAGGCAGTCAGGTAAGTGTCAACAAGTGGCTACATGGGTGAGCAGTAGAGCTCCTAAGTAATCTGTGACAGTGGCGCTATCCAGCAGCTGGTTTAGCTCACACTGCTAGAGATGTTGCACTGACTTTACCAAAACTGCCCCTCTCCCCCAAGTTTTGGGTCTGGAATTGAATGTTGTAAAATTCGCAAACGGATTTCCTAGAAAAATGTGTGTTGGGATTTTTTTTAAATCCAAATCTGTTTGCGGGTTTTCAGTGATTGGAAAAAAAATTCAATCTGCCTTTTTTTAGACTGATTTGTGAAAATCGGCACCTGGAAGGAATTTTGCAAACCCGCAATAAATTAGAATTTCTGCAAAAAAAGAGTGTTCATCTCTATGAAACAGATTCCATGGAGCCTTTTCTGGAACTGTAGCTCCAAAGTGTGTCAATCCACTTCTAAGAGCCCTGTCCGATGAGATCGGCACGCTTTCCTAATTTGTAAACCCTTCTCGCATGTCCAATCCATGCGGAAAAGGCTTTTTTTTTTTTAGAAGCGGTTTCACTCCAGATCTGCCATTCCAATCTATTTGTGAAAAAAAGCCTCTAACTCGCATTTTTTTTATGACAACTGCTATACCCGTAAATCCGTTTTGAAAACCACTATGAAAAATGCACATATTTTTCCACGAGTTTGGTATTGCGAGTTCTATCCAGAGCTTGAAATAAGTGTTTGGCTGAGAGAGCAAAACTCATAAATCAGACTGGGGATAAAGTTAGCCCCACCTCAGGTCATTCCGCTTCCAAAGCACATACAATCCGAGCTGTTTGGCTGTTACACCGGGCGGTTTGGCTGTTACACTGTGCGGTTTGGCTGTTACACCAGGCGGTTTGGCTGTTACACCGGGCGGTTTGGCTGTTACACCCGGCGGTTTGGCTGTTACACCGGGCGGTTTGGCTGTTACACCGGCGGTTGCTGGCCGTGTCTACACAGGGCGGGTTGGTGGTCTGTCTACACGGGCAGGGTTTGGCTGTTACACCGGGCGGTTTGGCTGTTACACAGGAGGTTTGGCTGTTACACAGGAGGTTTGTCACTTTTTAGAAGAGTTTTAGAAAATGTGATTTGCAATAGAGAATAGTTTTTTCTCACATTTCATTCCACTACAGTACTTCTGAACATCTGAACCATGTGGTTTGGCACTGACACGTTTGGAGTTACGAGACTAAACCCCTTTGTTGAAAGTGATTCTTATGACAAACTAACTTGTTTTTCTAATTATTTTGCCAATGGTATAATTTTCACACCACATGCGAAATACATTTCTCCCATATACAACTCACCCCCGTTATTGCCCAATCCGCTACAACGCGGATCCTCATATAACGCGGTCTGAGCGTGGCTATCGATTTAAAAACATCTCCAAGTTTTTATTTTTTTCAGGGAAATGGCCTGCTTCATCAGGCCACACACACGCAACTAATAATTTTAGCATACCATGCATGGTAAAATTAATATTATTGTATAAATTATTATATAAAATACTCATTATATGAAACACTCATTTGAAACTATGAGAAATTGAATTCTTTGTAACATAGCACACGTAAAAAGGGGAAGCTTTTTTCTAGATGGTACATGAGGCCGTTGTAGCTTAAAGTTGTCTGAATGCAATTTTCTGTAAGCCTCCCCATATGTTTTCATCACACGCATGAAAAGCCGATCCTGTTTGCTACAACTCCATAGCATTATAATACCCTTTAAAATGAAGAAGACCATATGTGGGGGAATGTGATAATATCATTAACCTTTAAAATGCCCTAATTATGTTTCTGATACGACATGGGCCCTGAGGACCTTATAATGCGCCGTGTAGAGACGGACGAATGAGTCAAAAATTCTGCCCCCAAAGTATTCAGTTTTTTTTCAATAGTCCATTTGTGGAAAAATATTTGCTTGCGAAGATGTTAAAAAATGTTGAGCAAAAACTTATTAGCGAAACCCAACACAAACCACAAACCTGAATCTCATCGTGGGAGTACCCACATCGCCCCACCCCCTCCCAACACTGCCCACCATTTTCAATTTGGCCCAGTATCCGAAGAGGAGATTACACAAGCGCTCCTAAAATTAAAACTGAGCAGCCAATGTGGACGTGATTTACTACAATCTAAGTTCCTAAGACTTGGTGCCCCAGCAATTGCCAAACCAATTGCTTCCATAGCCAACTCTATCCTGTCTGCAGGCCATATCCCTAAGACCTGAAAAACTGCCAAAGCTTTCCCAATCTTCAAAAGTGGGGACAAAAACACTGTCTCAAACTACAGGCCAATCTCACTTCTCCCAATTCTATCCAAAGTCATGGAAAAATGTGTCCACTCCCAATTAAGCGATTACTATACCAAGACAAAATTCCCTAGCCAATTCCAAACTGGCTTTTGCCCCAAACACTCCACGGTAACTACCCTGCTAAAAGTTTACAATGAAATCCAGTGTGGAATGGAACTGGGACAACTCACTGGTGCAATATTCCTAGATTTTGCAAATGCTTTTGATACTGTTGATCATGATATCCTACTTAAGAAACCCCAGAGCTCTGGAACAGGGAAGCATGCTTTAAACTGGTTTCAGTCCTACCTATCAGGTAGATCCCAACATGTGTCCATCTCAGGCTATCACCTGTGACGTCCCACAAGGCTCTGTTCTTTGGCCCCTACTCTTCTCAGTGTTCATCAATGATCTTCCCACAGCTTGTAAGGAAGCTTCAATACACATGTATGCAGATGACACAATCCTATATGCACACAGCCATAGACTCTCCGACCTTGAACACATACTTCAGTCTGACTTTTTGAGACTCGAAAACTGGATATCCAAAACAAACTGTTTTTAAACACAGACAAGACTGTAACAATGGTATTTGGGACCAAGACTAAATTTTTAAAGCTTCCAGTGACTGAGCTCCAGATCAGAGCCATCGGTAACACCACCCTAACTCCTGTCACTAGTTTTAAATACCTGGGCATATGGTTTGACTCCCACTTAACATTCGGAATGCACATTGATATCCTGACAACCAAGACCTATGCCAAACTAGGTGTACTTTACAGGAACAAATCCTCCCTAAGCCTGCTGCTCAGGAAGTGTATCACACAACAGATGCTATTGCCAATTATAGACTATGGAGACATAGTATACGGCTCGGCACCCCAAACCCACCTTAGCAAACTTGACACCCTCTACAATTCAATGTGTCATTTCATTCTCCAATGCAACTACAACACACATCACTACGAAATTCTCAAAGAACTAGATTGGTCATCAATCGAGTCTAGGAGTAAAGTTCACCTTTCCTGTCTTGCCTTCAAATACTTTCTGGGCAAGCGACCCATCTATCTGAACAAGCTCCTCACCCCTACCACATGCAGCACTTATCATCTGAGATCAGACTCCAAAAGACTGGTCATGGTCCCAACGCTCAACAAAGTATCCGGACGTTCCTCCTTCTCTTACCGTGCACCCCAAAACTGGAACAACCTACCGGAGACTCTCACATCCACCACCAGTTTAAGTTCTTTCAAAACGAAGGCGGTCTTACATTGTAATCTGGTCTTTAACTGTTACATACGCATATAATATACATCTTCTCTGTGTATGCAATGTATTGTATATAATGTATACCCTGTTCATTTATGTAACTATATTTTTAAACATGTATTATTTGTCATATTAACTATGTCCAGGACATACTTGAAAATGAGAGATAACTCTCAATGTATTCCTGGTAACATATTTTATAAATAAATAAATAAAATATACTGTAGGTCGGTAGGAGGGGGGAAATTGTGTCTGTCTCTCTGTCTCTTCTCCTACACATATTCCAGGTTGTGACGTTCAGGATGAATCGAATGTCAGGTTGAATCAAATGTGTGAATACTGGTGACAGGTGGAATAGCATGTAGTACATTCAAATGAAGTGAGGCGAATGTCATTTTTTTTTTTAAATTGATCCACGAATATTCGCCATATTCTTGGAGAATTTGAAAGTTGGAGGCGGAGGAGGAATGCGGGGGGAGGGAGAGAGAGAGAGTGAGGAGAGAGAGGGAGAGAGCGAGAGAGAGAGAGAGAGAGAGAGAGAGAGAGAGAGAGAGAGAGAGAGCGGGAGAAAGAGATGGGGGAGAGAGGGGGGGGAGAGAGAGGAGGGGAGGAGAGACCTATTTTACCAGAGTCCAAAGTGCTACTTACAATCCCTCAAACCTCTCTTGAAATAGCTTGTGATGAGAAACCAATGCGAAAGAAGGAGCACCCCTGGGAGATTTGCTAATAGGATATGCAACGTATTTTTAAATGACCCCCGCCCCACACCTCCTCCGCCTTATATATACTAAAATCTTTCTCTACCAAAAAAAAGTGTGACTGGGTTTTATGACGTGTGCCAATAGTGGTGGCCGGCGGTATTACAAGCATATGTACTGTACAAAGGTAGTCGAATGTGCATTATTTATCCGTGGATATTCGCATCTGAAAGGAACTCCCAAATTTGCTGTGAAATTTGAATGTCAGCTCACTATTACACCATCTCTACTTACTGTATGGCAGAAGACAGCTTCGTAATTATGGCCCTTCATATCTTATCTTGCTACAGTACGTACAGAAATACTGCATTTTTAGCATAGTACAATATAAGTTATTTCCTGTTTTAAAAAAACAAAAACATTTTTACATTCGATGATTATGCCAGTAATAATTTATTAATTATAATTTATACTGTACCTTTCTAAAAGCGGGCAGCAATTTGAACCACAAGTTCTCCCACTCAATTATTTAAACTGACAACTTTAGAGCAGGTTAAGGAGGTTACAACTTTAAATGATTGCAATTTATGTTTAAGTTTAATTGCCCTGTCAATGGGAGTTCAGGTATTATCTCTATGACTAAAAAGGTCTTTGCGGTTCTTTTGTCTTGGCCGCAAATACTCTTCTGAAATGCAGACAAGATCACTTTAATTGGTTTCACTTTAAGGTTAATGTGTCAATTAGAACCAACTTAGTCAATGTAATTTCGTTCTGCCTTAAGAAAGAAACCTTTCCCCCTTACCAATCATTAAGCAATGTGAAAGGAAAAGATGTTGCTATTCAAAATATATTGGCCCAGAGGAACGCCCGGATTTTTTATTACATGGCATTGTGCAGGGGTGGTCAACTCCAGTCGTTAAAGGGCCACCAACAGGTCAGGTTTTGACGATATGCCTGCTTCAGCACAGTTGGCTCAATCAGTGGCTCAGTCGTTGACTGAAAGTCCTGTGCTGAAGCAGGGATATCCTGACCTGTTGGTGGCCCTTGAGGACTGGAGTTGGTCACTCCTGGCATAGTGTATTTTGAATGTTTAATAGCACATCAGATCACAGATGTAAATAAACTTTAACAAATGTGGTAGTGCTCGAAAGGCCCATGTTTACTAACAATAAAGTAGATGGGCAGCAAGGTGTTTTCTGGTGCTGAAAGGCAACTGCTTAGTACATATGAGTTAAAGTTCTTTCCCCCCTGTAAGACCCGCATGACCCCTATCCCTCCCCCCGCCCACAAATCCTGTAATGTAACTGTAGCCAGGTTCCCCCTTGGTGCCCTCTTAGCTCATGCGGCTACAGGAGCGAGCAGCAGCGTGCGGGCGATCGGCGGCACTGCGGTGGCTGTGTGCAGGCAGGGAGAGGGAGCACTGATGCGATGGACGCCCAGGCGGGGCACTGCCATTGCAGTATTGCCGCACTTGCGCAGAAGTAATTGTGCATGCGTAGAGAGTGCAGTGGTTACGGCGGCCATTACAGGGAGATGTGCATGCGCAGTACCCTTACAGCAGGGGAACTACATATCCCAGGATCCCCTGGGGTGCCCCGATCAGGTGGGAAGTGTTAGCCAATAGGGCTGCTAGAATCTCCTGAGGGGAGATAGATAGTTTTGGTGTGCTTAGACCGCAGGCAGTTGGAGCCAGGACAGAGAAGGGGAAGGTAGGGTCTGGGTGTCAGTGGCACCCAGACTAGGCCAGATACCCCCCCCCTTAGGTCCAAGATAGGCCACACTCACAAATAGATTGTGGCTGCTTCAGGGAAAAGCCCCCAGCTAGGGACATTTTCCCCAGTAGCCTAATAGTAATAGGCATTAGCTAAGATGCCGCGCGGTGACTCGCGGCCTGTGGTCTGAGACCAGACCACCTACATTAAGAAACTCTCAAAGGTAAGACCCTCCTACCGGAGTTCACTCAACGCAGAGGCGGACGATGACGTCGCTGGACAACGGATCCCCATTGCCAGTAGGCCTCACAAGGTACTGAAGGTACCTCAACAAAGTGCATGAACAGTTCACGGTTAGCTCTACCATTCACACTTTTTGGTGGGCCTTGACATTGGGTAAAAGGACATCAGGGTATTGGTGCCAAGCACCCTTTGAATTGTGGGGACACTCATGTGGTGTATTGGGGTTGGGAGTGCTGTTTACTGTGTGGTATAGGTATGAGATATATATGTGTACAGTAAAACCCGTTATTACATACTTGTGGTGTGATCATTGTTGGTATTAGTTCCTGTGCGAGGATCATCCCACTGTGCTAGGATCACACACAGGTGGAGGTGCTGCACCAAGGTTGACGTGACACCCCAGGCTCCCAGAGGCATATAGCAAAGGATGAGAAGTGAATCTCTTGATGGTGCTTCTAAATCCAGGATTGTGCAATGTTGGCCATAATGCCTAGGAGACCGGGGTATGTTAATTGAATAATAAATGTGTGGATGTGTGACAGGGTATATGGCTCACCATATGAAGCCTAACATGGACAGAACAAAAGTTACCACTCTTAGAAGCGAAACCACATGGAAGCCCTTATATAAAGAGACTCCCAGTGCAATCACTATGTGGATAGAAAATATCCTGTATCATAGGCTGGAGCCCTGCACATACCCTATAGTCACAATAACCATAAACATAGTAGGTCACTCACATATTAACCCCTTCTGCTCCATGACAGCGTGCATCCGTTCCGTTTTGTAGATAGAGTATGCGTAGAAAGATGGTGGAGCACTGCAAAGAAATAGGGCTGGAGGCAGATCCGTGAAAAATAAAAATGCTTTAATCCAAATGCATGGTAGCAACAGCTACATTAAAAGGGTCCTCTAACGCGTTTCACGCTTTAATAGCGCTTTATCAAAGAGTGACCCATGTCCCCCCTGATCCCCCTTATATGCTGTTCACCACGGAGGTGATTTCGCGCCAAAAATCAGTCAAAACTCTGACTGAAGCTGAATCCCCGTAAAAAACTACGGTGCCTCATAGGGTAGAAACACCTCCGTGCTGGAAAAGCAAAGGCGGAAATACAAAAAACTGCATACAAAGCCAGATTGATGAACCTGGTGACGACACACAACTCAGACTTTACCCAAGAATAAAAAAATAAAATAAATAGACTATAACATACTAGATAAAGAGATGAAAAACATATTACATGAAAAAGCAACACATATAAAGAATATTTATATTTCTCTTTGATAAAGCGCTATTAAAGCGCGAAACGCATTAGAGGACCCTTTTAATGTAGCTGTTGCTACCATGCATTTGGATTAAAGCATTTTTATTTTTCACGGATCTGCCTCCAGCCCTATTTCTTTGCAGTGCTCCACCATCTTTCTACGCATACTCCCAGAGGCATATCGTCATGGGGTCTGTCCTGCGCTTCCGTGTGCAGAGCAGCAATCTGATAGTATCAGACACTGGGGCAATACACGAGGGAGCTCCGCTTGGCCACAGAATCGACCGGTGCAGGGGGATGTTAATAGCTTACCTCACCTGCATCTCCGGTCTGGGACCCGCTCACCTCGGCTGCTCCTGCGTGCCACCGTCTTGGAATGGTCAGGATACAATGGTGGATTCGGCGCAACTGCGCATGCCTGAGTCAGAAAGGCTCCTGGAGTTCTTCAATAAACTTTATTGGCAAAAACACACAAGGGCTAACACCGCCTTCTCCCCCTCTACGCGTTTCACCCTGGCAGCCAGACAGAAAATGGCAGTACCGGTAGTCCCTTTAGTCAGGGGGAAGGAGGGCTACTCTCCCAGGGCACTACACTTTCCGAGAGCCCTGCCCCGGGCTGCCCGGTAATCTTTCCAAAACTGTCCCTGCCCATGGCGACTTCCAGTCCCAAAATCATACCCAATGTGCCACATCCAGCGGAAACTCTGCATCCTTCCTATACCCCCGGGAAGTATGACGCCCTGCTCATTGGGTGCTCGTTGCTATACTCAGATACCCTCCTACCCAGGGTGATTTTCAGTCCAGGGACCACGCTTGAAGCACCCCTCTGAACTGAGCCCCTGCAACCATTCTATACCCCCAGAGAGCACAGGGTCAGTCTAGGACCCACCTCTAGCCAAGGCCAGAACCTCACAGTCACCTGTCCACTGGCAACTCAGCATTGGGAGTATCTCTACCTCAACTGGTGGAAGCCCTGACACAGTCCTCACAGTCCTATCAATATCACAAGCTAAAGGCTTTCTAGGGGATCTGGTCTAGACCCCTTAGGAGAGGAAGAGTTTGAAGAATGGAGTGATCATGCAGTACAAGGGCTCACCTTGTGGTCCTGCTCCAACGCAGTAAAGCAGCAGAGAATCATCAAGTGCCTGTGGCCTCCAGCCGCCCAGATGATATGATTCTACAGTGAGTGTTAACCCAACGCTGACGCACATCCTACCCTCTACCCATGTATTTCCCTTCCCTCCATCTCACTCACTCTCCCCCGCCTCGCATGTTTTTCTCTTCTCTGCATCTCACTCTTACTCCCTCTTTTCCTCACTCACTCCTTCCCCCATCTTTTCTCTCACTCGACCCCACATTCCGTTAATTACCATACTCTTCCTAAATCCCCCCACAAAATACATACGAACTCAACACAGAAGCACAGTAGCACAGTACTGTACTGTACACATTACAATTCATTCATTTCATTGCATTTAATTGCACACAATCCATGAAATTCAAACAAAGTAACCGCGATAAACACGTGTGCCTGGGGCGATTGGCGACGTTCATGCCTGGTGGAGTACAGCAGCTCACACGAAAACGGCTCCGTGATTTCTTAAAATAATGGCTGCTGCATCTGTACCTAAAAACCCTACCCCCTAAATACATATAACCCCTCCCCTAATACATAATTAAAAAATAACCTGCCCCCGCCAATACATATTAAAATAGCCCCTGCCAATACATATTAAAACGGCCCCGGACAATACATATTAAAAAGACCCCCACCACCCCAATACATTTTAAAAGAATCCCACCACCCCAATACATTTTAAAAAGACCTCCACCGCCCCAATACATATAAAAAATACACCCAACACCCCATCACATATAAAAAATACACCCAGCCCCCCAATACATATAAAACAATACACCCCCCCAATACATATTAAAAAAAGGACTTACCGAAGACCCTTGGGGGGGCTACAGCACCACTAACGGGCGGCAGCAGAGGAGCCTGCTGCAGATGGCCCACGGAGGACAGACTATGTCGGAAAGGTAGGACAGGGGGGCAGAGGATGCTGGTAAGGTTCGGGGGTGGGGGAAAACAGAGGCTTCCGGTAGGGGGGGGCAGAGGATGCCGGTAGGGTCTAGGGGGAGAGAGTGGCTTTGAGGGAGGAAATACACATAGGGGGGCTGAGGATCAAGGATCCGGAGGCCTCGTTAGGGCCCGGGTGACTTTGGAGGAGGGAGGGAAGACACATGGGGGGCCTGCAGTATACCACTACCGGGCGGTGGTAGAAGAACCTGCTGCAGACGGCCACGGTGGACAGCCAGGAAAGAGTGCCGGGAAGGTAGGGCCGGGGGGGTCAGGGGACACAGGACACTACGGAGACAAACATAGGGTATACTGCACACACACACACACACACCAGTACAGGGTGATACAAACAGTGCAGGTTGGTACAGACAGTGCAGGGTGATTCAGACTGTGCAGGTTGGTACAGACAGTGCAGGGTGATACAGACAGTGCAGGGTGATACAGACAGTGCAGGTTGGTACAGACAGTGCAGGGTGTTACAGACAGTGCAGAGTGATACAGATAGTTCAGTGTGATACAGACAGTGCAGTGTGATACAGACAGTGCAGGGTGATACAGACAGTGCAGGGGGATACAGACAGTGCAGGGTGATACAGACAGTGCAGGGTGGTACAGACAGTGCAAGTTGGTACAGACAGTGCAGTGTGATACAGACAGTGCAGTGTGATACAGACAGTGCAGGGTGATACAGACAGTGCAGGGTGATACAGACAGTGCAGTGTGATACAGACAGTGCAGGGTGATACAGACAGTGCAGGTTGGTACAGACAGTGCAGGTTGGTACAGACAGTGCAGGGTGGTACAGACAGTGCAGGTGGATACAGACAGTGCAGGGTGTTACAGACAGTGTAGGGTGATACAGACAGTGCAGGGTGGTAAAGACAGTGCAGGTTGGTACAGACAGTGCAGGGTGTTACAGACAGTGCAGTGTGACACAGACAGTGCAGGGTGATATAGACAGTGCAGGGTGGTAAAGACAGTGCAGGTTGGTACAGACAGTGCAGGGTGGTACAGAGAGTGCAGGTTGATACAGACAGTGCAGGGTGGTACAGACAGTGCAGGGTGATACAGACATTGCAGGGTGATAAAGACAGTGCAGTGTAATACAGACAGTGCAGGGTGATACACATAGTGCAGGGTGATAAACACAGTGCAGGGTGATACAGACAGTGCAGGGTGATAAACACAGTGCAGGGTGATACAGACAGTGCAGTGTGATACAGACGGTGCAGGATGATACAGACAGTGCAGGGTGATACATACAGTGCAGTGTGATCCAGACAGTGCAGGGTGATACAGACAGTGCCGGTTGGTACAGACAGTGCAGGGTGGTACAGACAGTGCAGGTTGGTACAGACAGTGCAGGGTGATACAGACAGTGCAGGGTAATACAGACAGTGCAGGGTGGTACAGACAGTGCAGGGTGATACAGACAGTGCAGGGTGATAAAGACAGTGCAGTGTAATACAGACAGTGCAGGGTGATACACATAGTGCAGGGTGATACACAAAGTGCAGGGTGATACAGACAGTGCAGGGTGATGCAGACAGTGCAGGGTGATAAACACAGTGCAGGGTGATACAGACAGTGCAGTGTGATACAGACAGTGCAGGGTGATACAGACAGTGCAGGGTGATACATACAGTGCAGTGTGATACAGACAGTGCAGGGTGATACAGACAGTGCAGGGTGATACAGACAGTGCAGGGTGATACAGACAGTACAGGGTGATACAGACAGTACAGGGTGATAAACACAGTGCAGTGTGATACAGACAGTGCAGGGTGATACAGACTGTGCAGTGTGATACTGACAGTGCAGTGTTATACACACAGTGCAGTGTGATACACACAGTGCAGTGTGATACAAACAGTACAGATAAGAATTTATACGTGCGTGCATTTTGAATAGCTGCAGTCGGGAAGATTCAAACACGTTTCTCCCTCCTGTGCAGTTGCTTATATTAGCTACTAGTCCCCACCCATGAGAAAGGCCCTGATTGGATCTCCTCTCCTAAAGCATTTTAGCTGGGGTTTTTCTTTGTGACACGGCCACCAACAGTGACACGTGACCGACAGGGGGCCCGAGCCCCCTGACTCACCGGGCCCGGGATGCTAACACCGGTTGTCCCCCCCTGTCGGTGGCACTGAAACCCGAATCCTAACCTTCCCCAAGTAACTAGCTGACAGGGACTCTAGCTACTCAGAACCACCTACTAGCCTCGGATGTCAGTGAGTGTTGGGATTTCTAGTAGAATGAAGGGTGAGGGAAGAGAAAGGCAGAGAGAGGGAGACAGAGAAATGGAGACAAGGTGATAGAGAGAGGGGAAGAAAGAGGGAGAGGTTGAAGGAGAAGGGGAAAAAAGGGAGAGGGAGAAGGAGGAGGGGATAAAGAGGGAGAGGGGGAGAAAGAGGGAGAGGGGGCGAAAGAGGGAGAGGGAGAAGGGGAGAGGGAGAATAGGAGAAACTCACATTTTTAACAACATGCAAATACTCTTCCGCAAATCAAATATTAACAAACTGTAAATAATTTGCGGTACAAATTGACACTTTTGCCCATTTCTGCATGGTATGTAAGCAATTTCAAAACATAGGAGTAGGTACAGTATTTCTGTTCCAAGAGATGATTTGTATCCTCGACACGTTGATTCCAGTTCAAGGAGGCTTTGCGATTTTGCAGTAATGTCTTCCTTTCAATTTTGTTATCCAACATCATCGATATGAAAAGCTGTCAAGAAACCTTTTACGAAAGCTTAGCGTCAAGAAGGATTTGTATTATACCGAGTATTTGATTTGTCATTGTAATGGAAACACATTGTATAAATTCCCGAGCACAGTACAATAGCATTAAAAGTATATGCTGAATATAAGGAGTGATGACAGGAAGATTCCTTAGAGGGTTTTTGTTTAATTCATTTCTACAGCTATTAAAAATCATTACTGTGCTTTAATTGAATAATTTTGTATTTTAGAATAATGACTAATTACCATTTGCATCCAGCGTGAACACAGAACCATTTAATTCTTTATCAGCAGGTACCATCCATAATTATCTTTTAATTATGTCAATATGTCTTTATGCTATGTACTTTTGTGACAAACCTTTAGTCAGGAAAGATAATGATATATTTTTTTATATAGCACTGGAATGCAGGCAGCACTGTGGTTAGATTTTTTGCAGACGCAAATTTTTTGCAGGACAAATTTATGACAAAAATATGTTTCCATCTTTTCCTGTGTCCTCATTTGCATGCCATTTCCCAGAATCCCTGGCTGCAGTGGAAGCACTGTATGCTAAATGATAATAGGAAGGGCAGGGTTGCAGAACTGTCTGAGACATGTGACTGAGACATGTGACATGTGCTCACAAGGGATATTTTCACCCATCTCTAGTATCAAAACATTCTCCATTTTCTCCAGGGAGATGAGAATATGATAGGGATTCATACAGTAAGTATCAGGGTTTCAGGGGGAAATCCCAGAGGGGGGTGGGGGGGTGCCTGTAGAACAGATGCACCGGGGGTTGTTGCAGATAGCTCGAGCTAGGCGTCCGGATCCGCAGAACGATGGTCAGCGGAAAGATCAGGGTGGAGCAGACAGAATGGGTAGTCAGGTTATCTCAAGTCAGGGCAGGCGACAGAGTGGTCGATCAAGCAGAGGTCAGAGCAGGGAGCAAGCAGCAGAGTCTGTGGACTAACCTGCCTCCAGGGTAGCAAGCTTGGTGTGAAGACCTGGAGGACCGGATAGGCAGAAGGCAGGAGAGAGGAAGAGCAAGCCAGAGTCAGGTATTCGATATATGGTTAGGGAGTCACAGCAGGGGAGCGACATAACCAGCTTCCTCAGTACCATACTCCATGCTAACACCCCTAACATCCACACCCCAAACCTTAATTTGATCAGCTGTGTGGTTGGACCATACCCCATCCTGAGGCACACTCCATCCTACAATGAGCAGCCACTTTACCTTTTATTTCAACATTGCCCCTTATTCTCTTAGCGTGCAATCTCCTTGGATAAGGGCCCTCATTACCCTCTGTATCTGTTTGCACTGTTTGTCCTTATTTGGTCATTCTTTTAATGTAATATACATAACTTTGTTCCCTAATTGTACCGTACTGTGGAATATGTTGTTGCTTTACAAATAAACAATAATTAAAATAATAATTGTTCTGGCCCCCGTTTGTATTTTATCCCTGTTTTATAACTGCTGTCACTACTCAGTGTTCATTGTTACTATGTAACTATCCTATCTAGTCTGTTGCCTTGGCAACTCCCCTCTGATCCTCTGGGAGTTGCGCTGCCCCTCCTTCCCTTGCTAGTTGGAATAGTCCTTGATTTATTTCCTGCTTGTACAGGCAAGCATTCTTCCTCTTGGAACCAGCAGCCATTGTTAATAGTCACTACTCCCCTACCTCTTGGTAACGCTAATGTAATTTACCTCTCCCTTATATTCGCCACCTGCCCAGTCCCCCCCCTTTTTGTTACTGTTGTTTTACAATAAAACAATAAATTACAGAAGAAAATAAGGAATCTGTGTGCATCAACAGGGAGTCAGTTAAGCTGCCTGTCTCTACTCACTTGCCACAGTGAGCTTGGGACAGAACAATAATAATCTGTATGTATCACACAAGATCTATGTGTATATAGCTTTATAATGTAAGACAGAAATACAGAAAATACAGACAGAAAATAAGGCAGAAAAACTAAGCAAAAGAAATATACAATTATACTGTACTGCAAAACTTGTCTAAAACCCCTGCTAATACAAGACTAGCAAAAATCAAACTGTAAGGAATCCATTCCTAGTTTTGATTGGAGCTCACTCTTGCAGAGTTGGTGAGCTCTCAGACAGACCATCCCTTGGATTTGCAAGCACTATCCCCTGTGATTGCAATCACTGCAGCTCTGTCTCTCTGCTCTGGCATTGGAGGAATTCCCACACACCCCTGTCTTGGAATTGGCTATCTGCCCTTCTTATACTGGGCTTCCCCTCATTGCTGAGCATAAACCACGATTCACTTGGATGTAACTGTGTTTGCCACAAACACACCTGCCTTAGCTTTGTTCCTGAGACCTGCTGCATTCACCACAGGCAGAGGTCTGGTTCCTCTACTGAAGCGCTGGATCCCCAGTGCTAGTCTTGCCTTGTTCCTGAGACCTGCTGCATTCACCCCAGGCAGAGGCCTGCTTCCTGGTTCCTGTGCTGAAGCGCTGGATCCTCAGTGCAGCTTTGCCTTGTTCCTGAGACCTGCATTCTCCCCTTGCAGAGACATTATCATGGGCCGCTCCCGCTCCTCACGAAGACGTCATTCCCGCGCTTCAGCTGCTACGCTGAAGCGGTGTGCACCTGGCTTCCTGTTGCCGAACTCTAGCCTGGACATCGATTACCCTACCATCTCCAACCCTGACCCTTGCGTGTCTATGGATTACCCTGGCTTCTCCAACCCTGACCCTGCTACGATTGACTACGGACTGCGCAATCCTGAGCTGGCTTCGTGGTCTAAGGTCGGTGTATTCACATCCCCACCTCAGCCCCGCGGTCCGGTCCCGGTTTGTGACGAGCACGTCCGTTACACAAACAAGTCCCAGTGTTACATCCAATATGAAATTATATAGTTAAATACTTATCTGGTTTTCTTTTCATAAGTGAGGGTTATTTAGTTCAATTCTGTGGCCAAAGCATTTTAAGATTGCAAACTATACAACACTTCTGTACCTACTGTAACACACAATACTTGTCTTATTCTAGGAAACACACTACTACAGTATATGCTTCTTCAAGCAAGTGAAGAGAAATTAACTGAATCATTTTATTTTATAGACTTTCACAAAATAATATTTTCTTTCGCTGTGCTTTTCCGCACAATATTACATATTCTGATTTATGTAAAATCTACTGACATATTTAGCACAAATTGAATTTGTTGAAAACGTGCTTTTTATCTAACCCGTTTCATAAATATAAGCAAAGCTGGCATGAAATTGGCTTGCACGGTGTGAAATTATATTATTTAGTGCACACAAAAGTGGGTCTTCAGAGAAATATATTAAAAAAACAAGTGCTCAGGAATATGAGAATTTAGCCTGTCTCACTTTATTACATTTTGAAGTTGAAAGCGTGTTATTAAATACATCTAATTTACCAGCATAAAAGTTAGCACAACGGAAAGAACACTTTACCCAATGTCTGTGTTTTCAAACGTTTGATGCTCTCGGTAAATGTTACAACAACAAAAGTAATTACTCCAAAATGTAATGGCAAACGTACAGAAGACTTGTACTGTGTGATACAGTGTTGTGTACACTGGCGACACACTTTATTCGAGCTCGGCTAGTCCCACGAATTCGGGTATACCCGGGTGTATTGAGGTTTGTGACTGTTTTCTGCCCGAGTGCATTGAGTTATTTTCCAGGCAGGGATTGAAGCATTTTATTCCCGCTGGCTGCAATACTGCACAGTATATATATATATACAGCATTACCATTCATGAATTTATGCCATCTGGTAGACACGCGAAGCATTGCAGCCTATTAAATCCTAATCATTATCATTTAACAGATCAGCCGCCCATCAGCCAGGCATGAACCCAGGCTGGGAAGGCAAATGCAACGGGGCTTGTCAGAGGTGAGGAGCGGCGCATTCCAGGTATCTGCCAGGTACACACTGGGTATTTGCTCGAATAAAGTGTGTCGCAGCAGTATTTAATGCTTTTACAAATGTGAATTCCTTGTGATGTGTAGTGCGTTGCATATGCATATTTCCAATGTACAACCCCTGATATAAGGGTCAGGTCTGTACCTTCATGCACTGTTGCTCATTGCAAATAAGTTACTACAGAGGCATATCGTTACATAGTTACCTAGTTACATAGTAGATGCAGTTGAAAAAAGACATACGTCCATCGAATTCACCCTATGTTAAATTTAGATGACAGATACTTTATCGTATATCCGTACTTACAGTATATTGTCACAGAGGAATGCAAAAAAAAAACACAGTGACACATTAGCCAATGATATCTCATAAGATGGAAATAAATTCCTCTCTGACTCCAAATATTGGTATTCACATTACTCCCAAAATCCTTCCCATGTTGACTTATTTGGTATATCTCTGTTTCTCTTTACTTTCTTAAATGATGTCCAACCTTTTTTTGAACATATCTATTGTATCTGCCATCGCAGTCTCCATGGGAAATGAATCCCACTTTGTAACTGCCCTTACTGTAAACAACCATTTCCTTTGTTGCTGGTGAAATCTCAACAAAGAAAAGGACCTCTCCCTTTGTTCCCTTTGTTCCCTTTGTTCCCTTTGTTCTCTCTCTCTCTCTCTCTCTCTCTCTCTCTCTCTCTCTCTCTCTCTCTCTCTCCCTCTCTCTCTCTCTCTCTCTCTCTCTCTCTCTCTCTCTCTCTCTCTGGACAGCCAGGAAAGAGTGCCGGGAAGGGGAGAAGTTGGGGGGGGGGCAGGGGGGTTCAGGGGACACAGGACACTAAGGAGACAAACATAGGGTATACTGCACACACACACACACACACCAGTAAGGGGTGAATAACACAGTGGCAGGTTGGTACAGCATCGTGCAGGGTGATTCAGACTGTGCAGGTTGGTACAGACAGTGCGGGTGATACAGACAGTGCTAGGGTGATACAGACATGCAGGTTGTACAGAAGTGCAGGGTGTTCACAAGACAGTGCAGAGTCGATACAGAGAGTCAGTGTGATTACAGCAGTGCAGTGTGATACAGACAGTGCAGGTGATACAGACAGTGCAGGGGGATAAGGACAGTGCGAGGTGTATACCAGACAGTGCAGGGTGGTTACAGAACAGTGCACAGGTTGGGACAGACAGTGCAGTGTGTACAGACAGTGCAGTGTGATAGACAGTGCCAGGGTGATTACAAGACAGTGCAGGTGTGATACAGACAGTGCAGTGTGTACTACATGCAGGTAGGTGTTGACTAAGAAGTGAGGTTGGTACAGACACGTGCAGGTTCGGTTACAGACGTGCAGGGTCGGTACAGACAGTGCAGGTGGATTTACAGACAGTGCAGGGTGTTCAAGCAGTTTAGGGTGATAAGACCGTGCAGGGTGGGTAAAGGACAGGAGGTGGTACAGACAGTGCAGGGCGTGTACAGGACAGTGCAGTGTGACACAGTGAGGTGTAGACAGTGCCAGGGTGGTATAAGAAAGAGTGCCAAGACAGTGATGGTTGCGTACAGACAGTGCAGGGTGGTACAGAGAGTGCAGGTTGATACAGACAGTGCAGGGTGGATAAGACAGGGCAGGGTGATTACAGAATTGAGGGTATAAGACAGTGCAGTGTTAAAAATTACAGACAGGAAGGGTTGATGATACAATATTGCAGGCGTGATAAACACAGTGCAGGGATGATACCAGACAGTGCGGGTGATAAACACAGTGCCAGGTGTGATACAGACAGGGCAGTGTTGATACAGAGACGTGCCGGATGATACAGACAGTGGGAGGGTGATTCACATACAGTCGCAGTCGCGCATCCAGACCACGTTGCAGTGGTGTGATACAGACAGCGGTACAGCGCGGGGGTACTGCCAGGTTGGTACAGACAGTGGCAAGGGTGGACAGACGTGCAGGGTTGGTACAGACGTGCAGGTGATACAGACAGTGCAGGTTGGTAGTAAGTGAGTGCCCAAGACTCGAAGGTAAGACAGCGGAGTGTCGGTTAAGGACAGTGAGGTTTGGTACAGACAGTGGCAGGTGTAAACAGTAGTATAAGCATGCTGAAGACAGTTGCAGGGTTGATACAGACAGTGCCAGTGTGATACAGACTGCGTGCAGACGGCGGTGATACAGACAGTGCAGTGTGATATACCGACAGTGCAGTGGTGGTACAGACAGTTCAGGGCAGAGTGCATGAAGACAGTGCAGGAGGTTGATAAAAGACAGTGAAGTGTAATACAGAAGTGCAGGGATGATACAATAGTGCAGCGGTGATACACCAAAGTGCAGGTTCAGGTATACAGACAGGTGCAGGGTGGATGCAGGACAGTGCAGGGTGATAAAACACAGTGCAGGTGATAAGACAGTGCAGTGTGATACAGACAGTGCAGGTGATACGCGACAGTTGCAGGGGTGATACATTAATGCACGTTGTGATACAAGACAGGTCGGGATACAGACAGTGCACGCGGTGAACAGAAAGTGCAGGGTGATACAGCCAGTACAGGGTGATACCAGACCAGTCAGGGTGATAAAACACAGTGCAGGTGAGTACAGACAGTGCAGGGTGAGTACAGACTGGCAGTGTGACTACAGACAGTGCAGGTGTTTAAACACAGTGAGTGTATACACACCTGTGCAGTGTGATACAAACAGTACAGATAAGAATTTATCGTGAGTGCAGTGTTGATATAGCTGCAGTCGGGGAGTAAAGATTCAAACACGTTTCTCCCTCCTGTGCAGTTGCTATATGAGCTACTAGTCCCCACCCATGAGAAAGGCCCGATTGGATCTTCCTCATCCTACAAAGCATTTTAGATCGGGGGTTTCTTTGTGACCGGCACCAAAGGCACGTGCACGACAGGGGGCCCGACGCCCCATGACACCGGGCTCCGCGGGATGCTAACACCCGGTTGTCCCCCCCTGGTCGGTGGCACTGAAACCGAATCCAACCTTCCCACAGTAACTAGCTGACAGGACCTATAGCTACTCAAACCACCTATCTAGCCTAGCGGATGTCAGTGAGTGTGGATTTCTAGTAGAATGAAGGGTGAGGAGAGGAGAAAGGCAGAGAGGGAGACAAGAAAGGAGACAAGGTGGATAGAGGAGAGGGGAAGAAAGAGGAGAGTGGTTTGACAGGAAGGCAAGGGAAAAAAGGGAGAGGAGAAGGAGGAGGGGATATAAAGAGGGAGAGGGGGGAGAAAGAGGGAGAGGGGGGCGGATAAGACCCGGGAGAGGGGAGAAGGGGAGAGGGAGAATAGGAGGACCTCACATTTTTAACAACATGCAAATATCTTCCGCAAATCAAATATTAACAAACTGTAAATAATTTGCGGGTCAAAATTGACAACTTTTGAACATTCTTCTGCATTGGTATGTAAAGCAATTCTCAAAACAAGGAGTAGGGTACAGTTTTTATTTCTGTCCAGAGATGATTTGTATCCTCGACACGTTGATTCCAGTTCAGGAGGCTTGCAGATTTGCCAGTAATGTCTTCCTTCAATTTTTATCCAACACTCATCGATATGAAAAAGCGTGTTCAAGAAACCTTTCCGAAAGCTTAGCGTTCAAGAAGGATTTGCTATTATACCGAGTATTTGATTTGTTCATGTAATGCGAAACACATTGTATAATATAATCCGCCAAAGAAAATAAGCATTAAAAGTATATGCGAATATAAGGAGTTGATGACAGGAAGATTCCATTAGGGCGTTTTTGTTAAGTCATTTCTACAGCTATTAAAATCATACTGTGCTTTAAATGAATAATTTGTAGTTTGTAATAAGACTAATTACCACTTTTGCATCCAGCGTGAACACGAAACCATTTAAATTCTTTATCAGAAGGTACCATGCCATAATTACTTTTGAATTGATGTCATATGTCTTATGGCTGATGTACTTTTGGACAAACCTTTAGATCAGGAAAGATAACGATATATTTTTTATATAGCACTTGGAATGAGGACAGCACTGTGGTTAGATTTTGGCAGACGCAAATTTTTTGCAGGAAAAATTTATGACAAAATATGTCTTCCATCTTTGTTCCTGTGTCTGTCATTGCTGCCATTTTCCAGAATCCCTGGCGCAGTGGAAGCAACTGTATGCTAAATGCTATAAATAGGAAGGGCAGGGTTGCAGAACTGTCTGAGAATGGACGTGAGACATGTGAACATGTGCTCACAAGGGATATTTGCCCATCTTAGTCATCAAAACATCTCCATTTTCTCCAGGGAGATAGAATATGATAGGGATTCATACAGTAAGTATAGGGTTTCAGGGGGAAATCCCAGAGGGGGGTGGGGGGGGGCCTAGAACAGACTGACCGGGGGTTGTGCAGATTAGCTGCGGCTAGGAGTCCAGGATCCGCGAACGATGGTCAGCGGAAAGATCAGGGTGGCAGACAGAATGGGTAGTCAGGTTATCTCAAGTCAGGGCAGGCGACAGAGTGGTCGATCAAGCAGAGGTCAGAGCAGGGGAGCAAGCAAGCAGAGTCTGTGACCTAACCTGCCTCCAGGGTAGCAAGCTTGGTGTGAAGAAGACCTGGAAGGACCAGGATAGGCAGAAGGCAGGAAGAGGGAGAGCAAGCCAGAGTCAAGTGTATTCGAAGATTATGGTTAGGGAGTCACAGCAGGGGAGCGACATAACCAGCTCCTCAGTACATACTCCATGCTAACACCCCTAAAACATCCACACCCCAAACCTTAATTTGATCAGCTGGTGTGGTTGGGACCATACCCCCATCCTGAGGCACACTCCATCCTACCAATGAGCAGCCACTTTACCTTTTATTTCAACATGCCCTATTCTATCTTAGCGTGCAATTCCTTGGATAAGGGGCCCTCATTACCCTCTGTATCGTTTGCACTGTTTGTCCTTATTTGGAATTCTTTTAATGTAATATTATACATAACTTTTGTTCCCTAATTGTACCGTACTGTGGAATATGTTGTTGCTTTGTACAAATAAACATATAATTAAATAATAATTGTTCTGGCCCCCCGTTTGTGATTTTATCCTGTTATATAATGCTGTCACTACTCAGTGTCATTGTTACTATGTAACTATCCCTATCTAGTTGTTGCTTGGCAACTCCCCTCTGATCCTCGGGAGTTGCGCTTGCCCTCCTTCCCATTGCTGTTGGAATGTCCTTGATTTATTTCCTGCTTGTACAGGCAAGCATTCTTTCCTCTTGGAACCAGCAGCCATTGTTAAATAGTCACTACTCCCCTACCTCTTGGTAAAGCTAATGTAATTTACCTCGTCCCTTATATTCGACCACCTGCCCAGTCCCCCCCCCCCTTTGTTGTTACTGTTGTTTACAATAAAACAATAAATTACAGAAGAAAAATAAGGATATGGTGTGCCTCAACAGGGAGTCAGTTAAGCTGCCTGTCTTACTCAACTGGCCACAGTGAGCTTGGGCAGAACAATAATAATCTGTATGTATCACACAAGATATATGTGATATGCTTTATGATGTAAGGGACAGAAATACAGAAAATACAGACAGAAAATAAGGCAGAAAACTAAGCAAAAAAGAATATACAATTATACTGTACTGCAAACTTGTCTAAAAAACCCTGCTAATACAAGCCTAGCAAAAATCAAACTGTGAAGGAATCCTTCCTAGTTGTGATTGAGCTCACTCTTGACAGAGTTGGTGAGCTCTCAGACAGACCCATCCCTTGGATTTGCAAGCCACTATCCCTGTGATTGCAATCACTGCCAGCTCTGGTCTCTCTGTCTGGACATTGGAGGAATTTCCCAACCACCCCTGTCTTGGAATTGGCTATCTGCACCTTCTTATACGTGGGCTTCCCGTCATTGCTGAGGCATAAACCACGATTCACTTGGATGTAACTGTGTTTGCCACAAAAACCTGCTGTAGCTTTGTTTCCTGAGACCTGCTCATCACCACAGGAGAGGTTGGTTCCTCTACTGAAGCGCTGGATCCCAGTGCCTAGTCTTGCCTCTGTTCTGAGACCTGCTGCATTCACCCCAGGCAGAGGCCTCCTGCTTTGGTTCCATGGCTGAAGCGTGGATCCTCAGTGCAGCTTTGCCTTGTTCCTGAGACCTGCATTACCCCCTTGCAAGAGAACATATCATGGGCCGCTCCCGCTCCTCACGAGATGTCATTCCCGCGCTTCAGTGCTACGCTGAAGCGGTGTGCACCTGGCTTCCTGTATGCGAACTCTAGCCTGGACATCGATTACCCACCATCATCCAACCCTGACCCTTGCGGGTGTCTATGGATTACCTGGCTTCTCCAACCTGACCCTGCTACGATTGTGACTACGGACTGCGCAATCCTGAGCTGGCTTCGTGGTCTAAGGTCGGTGTATCACATCCCCACCTCAAGCCCGCGGTCCGGTCCCGGTTTGTGACGAGCACGTCCGTTACACAAACAAGTCCCAGTGTTACATCCAATATGAAATTATATAGTTAAATACTTATCTGGTTTTCTTTTTATAAGAGTGAGGGTTATTTTAGTTCAATTCTGTGGCCAAAGCATTTTAAGATTGCAAAACTAGTACAACACTTCTGTACCTACTGTAACACACAATACTGTCTTATTCTAGGAAAACACACATACTACAGTATATGCTTCTTCAAGCAAGTGAAGAGAAATTAACTGAATCATTTTATTTTATAGACTTTCACAAAATAATATTTTCTTTCGCTGTGCTTTTCCGCACAATATTACATATTCGATTTATGTAAAATCCTGACATATTTAGCACAAATTGAATTTGTTGAAAACGTGCTTTTTTATCTAACCGTTTCATAAATATAAGCAAAGCTGGCATGAAATTGGCTTGCACGGTGTGATGTGAAATATATTATTTAGTGCACACAAAAGTGGGTCTTCAGAGAAATATATTAAAAAAAAACAAGTGCTCAGGAATATGAGAATTTAGCCTGGTCTCACTTTATACATTTGAAGTGATGAAAGCGTGTTATTAATACATCTAAGTTACCAGCATAAAAGTTAGCACAAACGGAAAAGAACACTTTACCCAATGTCTGTGTTTTCAAACGTTTGATGCCTCGGTAAATGTACAACAACAAAAGTAATTACTCCAAAATGTAATGGCAAACGTACAGAAGACTTGTACTTTGTGATGATACAGTGTTGTGTACACTGGCGACACCACTTTATTCGAGGCTCGGAAGTCCCACGAATCGGGTATACCCGGGCTTGTATTGAGGTTTGTGACTGTTTCTGCCCGAGTGCATTGAGTATTTTCCAGGCAGGATTGAAGCATTGTATTCCCGCTGGCTGCAATACTGCACAGTATATATATATACAGCATTACCATTCATGAATTATGCCATTGGTAGACACGCGAAGCATTGCAGCCTATTAAATCCTAATTCATATCATTTAACAGATCAGCCGCCCATCAGCCAGGCATGAACCCAGGCTGGGAAGGCAAAATGCAACGGGGGCTTGGTCAGAGGTGAGGAGCGGCGCCATTCCAGGTATCTGCCAGGTACACACTGGGTATTTGCTCGAATAAAGTGTGTCGCAGCAGTATTTAATGCTTTTACAAATGTGCAATTCCTTGTGATGTGTAGTGCGTCTGCATATGCATATTTCCAATGTACAACCCCTGATATATAAGGGTCAGGTCTGTACCTTCATGCACTGTTGCTCATTGCAACATAAGTACTACAGAGGCATATCGTTACAAGTTACTAGTTTACATAGTAGATGCAGTTGAAAAAAGACATACGTCCATCGAATTCACCCTATGTTAAATTTAGATGACAGATACTTTATCGTATATCCGTACTTACAGATATTGTCACAGAGGAATGCAAAAAAAAAAAACAGTGGACACATTAGCCAATGATATCTCATAAGATGGAATAAATTCCTCTCTGACTCCAAAATATTGGTATTCACATTACTCCCAAAATCCTTCCCATGTACTTATTTGTATTATCTCGTTTCATCTTTACTTCTTAAATGATGTCCAACCTTTTTTTGGAACATATCTATTGTATCTGCCATCGCAGTCTCCATGGGAAATGAATCCCATTTGTAACTGCGTAATGGTAAAAACCATCCGTGGCTGGTGAAACTGAACAAAGGAAAAGGACCGTCTCTTTTTTTTTCCTTGGTTCCCTTTGGTCAATGGGTCTGCTAGCGAGTTCTGGATTAGCGAGGACGGAGAGAGAC
Source organism: Ascaphus truei (assembly GCA_036426205.1). Classification (NCBI taxonomy): domain Eukaryota; kingdom Metazoa; phylum Chordata; class Amphibia; order Anura; family Ascaphidae; genus Ascaphus; species Ascaphus truei. The sequence goes on from WSYH01000265.1 coordinate 29,176, forward strand.
GAGAGAGAGAGAGAGAAGAAGAGGAGAGAGAGAGAGAGAGGAGAGAAAAGAAAGAGAGGAGTAGAAGAGAGGAGAGAGTCGCTCCTCTATTTTCCCCGGCCTACCTAGTGCCAATCTGTACACTCCTCCTATAGTCCCTTCTCTCCGGTTCCTTCTCCACCCTCTCACACCCCCTCCTTCAAGTTCTTCAACTAGTCCACCTTTGCATTGTCTCGCACTTCTCATCCCAACGTATCATCCCCCCACCCACACCGGCATCTCCTCCCTTACCTCACCTTTACAGCTATCTTTCTCCACTTAACACCACCTCCACCCCCCTGCAACTTCCCCCCCTACATCTCATCTCTCNNNTCTCTCTCTCTCTCTCTCTCTCTCTCTCTCTCTCTCTCTCCCTTCATTCTGCCCTCTCTCCCTCTCCCTCTCCTCTCATTCTGCCCTCTCTCCCTCTCCCTCTCCCCTCATTCTGCCCTCATTCTGCCCTCTCTCTCTCTCCCCTCATTCTGCCCTATCTCTCTCCCTTCCATCATTCTGCCCTCTCTCTCCCCCCGTAGACCTTCCTATCATAGCCCTCTGGCTGCAAAACTGTATGTTGTATGAATAACATCACAAACTAAGACACTGCTTACAAATTATACATTTTATTTTAATACACTTTCAAAAAAGAACTTAGCATGCTGATTTATGTAAAACCCAAGCACACAAAAGCAAAGACAGATTTACTACAATTGGAATTTGATGAGAAAACAGACTTCTTATTCAATCAATTAAATAAATAAAAGCAAAGCTTGCATGAAATTGGGTTACACGGTGTGAAATGATTTGCAGCACATACGTATGGTACCAACGTGTGTTATTAGACAAAGGCATCAAATGCTGGTGGTGATGCATATGAGAATTTGTCCTGCTTGACTATATTGCATCTGGAGGTCAACAGCTGGTTATTAGTTCACCTAATTAAACTGAACAGTAAATACAGGAATAGAGAGATAACTTCACCTACAGACAAGTGTGTTCGATAAACCCTGATTATTGAATAAATCCCCTAAACTTTTGATTACTCTGTCACTGATGATGGAAAGGTTTGGGATGAGTAACAGTTTGGGATGAGTCCTCCTCCTTCCGTTCCACTTCCACATGTTTCAATGCAATCCGTTATCCTCCAGAACATTGAGCAGGATTATTATGATGTCATAGCGCCCCCCTGGAGTGTCAGACCTCATGGTGTAATAGCTTCACCTAAAGGGCACCCAAGGGTTAATCCTGAAATGAGATCAATTTCTCGCTGTATTCAATGTATTGTTAAGAGGTCCTGCAGTGCAATATGTACAGAACAGAGTAGTGTCTTACCTAAAAGGACCAAAATCTGTGAGATTTGGTGGTTCTGGACCAAGACCCAACATCTTTATCCTACAAATCAATGGGACTGTCGCAAATCAGTAGGGCTGACAGAAATTGACTTGGAGGTAATATGATTAACAAAATTATATTTTCCAGCACTGTATTTTAGATTTCTGCACCAATGGCCCTTATTCAATATGTATTAAAGCCGCCACTCTCAATGGCAGGAGAAGATTTGAGCCCCATTTAGTTCAATGGCACTGATCTGTTCTCCAGCATTGGGGAAGCAGCGTCACTGCATATTGAAACAGGGTCGATGGTTGTAAAAGAGCTACATATGTGTAGGACTAAATAAGTATCTTGTTGAGTTGAGAGACGCGTTAGTGATGAGGCACAGGATTCATTGGCAGTTATTCGTTATACTGCGATAGTGCAGATTGGGGCAGTACTACATGTAAACTCCCATTGGCTTCAAATGGAATTAACTTTCTATTGTACCCCGATCGACACTATCACAGTTTAATGAATAAATAACCCCAAATGCCTCTGCATTCATGTTACGTCTCAGAATGCCTACATTAAACAGGCAAGATGCCATGATCCAAATGTGGAAGGGTTTGAGAAAATGCTTTGTTTTACCAAATGTATAATATCTGTTGTCTTCTTGTGAGTAATATAAAGAAAGCCAGAGGTATTTTTGCAGGGTTACGCAGATGCAGAAAGTGTTATTCTTCCCTTTATCGCACGATTTGTGTGCAAAATCACACAATGTACAGTACTGTAGTTATTCACGGCTTCATTTGTTTGAATGGAGCCATGAGAAATTGCACACTAATACCCGTGCCAGTGTTAATAACTCCTGCTACGTTGGTATTTTTGCTGTATTTATCTGCTTTTGCTACTGACCCATGTAAGACCCTTTATTAATCAGGGAACAACAATGTTGCTATAGGGTAGCTCTTGATTAGTGGGTGCGAAGTGAGATGAGACACAGTAAACTAGACTTCCATTCAAGAGAAAAGGAGGTGATGCATTGTTAAATCTGCATACGCACTGCCATCTACTGCACCTATAGTTGAACCAAATGTGATCAATTAGGCGCTCTCAGTGATATAAAGTGCAAAGTGCAAATATTTATATATATATATATATATATAGCAATAATGTGCCCAATATTTTGTGTATATAGTGATACAAAAGGTGAAAAATATATACAGTTGTAACCCCCTGATCAAACCCACTGGTAGGGACTGTCTCCGTTAGTCCCAAAAGGCTGAATGTTTCTTCACAGATCCAGGGGGACTCCCCCTTAATCTACTGCACCTACCCACCATCAAGGCCAGGCATTGCCCTCTACTGTACCTAACCACCATAGAGGCTAGACACTGCCATCTACTGCATCTACCCACCATCAAGGCCAGGCACTGCCATCTACTGGACCCACCCACCATCAAGGCCAGGCACTGCCATCTACTGCACCTACCCACCATTGAGGCCAGGCACTGCCATCTATTGCACCTACCTACCATCAAGGCTAGGTACTGCCATCTACTGCACCTACCCATCATCAAGGCCAGGCACTGCCATCTACTGCACCTACCCATCAACAAGGTCAGACACTGCCATCTACTGAACCTACCCAACATTAAGGTCAGACACTGCCATCTACTGCAACTACCCACCATCAAGGCTAGGCACTGCCATATACTGCACCTACCCATCATCAAGGCCAGGCACTGCCATATACTGCACCTACCCAACATCAAGGTCAGACACTGCCATCTGCTGCACTTATTCCCACACCTGCTGTTTCTGTAAATCTCCCAACATACCTCTTAGATTGTAAGCTCTCTGGGGCAGGAGGGATTTTATTTCCTTATCATTTTATTATAATTCCCTGTACTGTATTGTCTTTGTAAAGCGCTGAGTAAACAGTGGGTGTTATAGTGTTATATAGACAACAAATATGCCTACATACTGTCCCGGCTAAGCTCATTCTAAAGCTTGCCGGGAGCTGGCCCGGGATCGTAGCGGGCTAGCCGCGGGTCTGTTCTCCGTTTAAAAACAGAGTTTCCCGAGGCGCGGGAAAACCGGCCGAAACCGCCGGTTTTGGCCGGAGACAGCCCGCGCGCCGCTCGTGCTATTTTAAAACTGCTGTGGCGGCCGCATTAGAGTCAGCTCGGTCGCCACTGTACATGCCGATTGAGCCACTGATTGAGCCACCTGTGCTGAAGCAGGGATACCCTGCAAACCTGACCTGTTGGTGGCCCTTGTACATGCATCTGCTTTTCACCATATTAAATCGCGACCATTTGAAATTAGTATCTCACATTCAGAACCCCCCTCCCTGGTTTTGTGTCACAGGTAATCTGAAGGTAATGATCTGTGTAGTACATCACCGGCCCTTAATTACCACCAGCTGCTCTCATTAATTGGACATTTATCTGTGGGGGCTTCCCCTGCGTTCAGCATTAATCTGCAAATTGCAGGACTGTGACCCAGACATTCTCAGTTTGGCCAGCATGACATCCATACAGTGCGCTGTCACACTGCTTAATGAGTTTATTGTTGTTTTTAGTACAAATTAGCTGAAAAGGAATATTCTCAGTACATGTCAAGCGGCAAGCTAGCAATGCAAGAAGTTTGGAAACATGAAACATTAGATTGTAAGCTCTTTGGAACAGGACTCCTTTTCTTATTGTTGCTTTCATGTCTGAAGCGCTTATTCCCACTATTTGTTATATTATTATGTCACGTAAATTACTGCTGTGATGCACTGTGTGTACTGTACATGGATGGCGCTATATAAATAAATATATATATATAGAGAGAGAGAGAGAGAGCAAATGGAAATATTACTGTATTCTCATTTGCATGTCTTTGACAGGTCTGCAACCCCACCTTTCACCATTATCCCCCAGCACACAGCACTTCCACTGCAGCAAGGGATTCTGGGAAATGACATGAAAATGAGCACACAGTGCCACCTTTTGCTTCAAAACCATATAACGTGGTCCCCTATAGGCCTATGCTTGCTGCATTTCACAGCTTTGAGCACAGCCTGGGTTAAGATGCATAGCCAGAAAACCCACCCACACACAGCCGTTTCGACCGTAATGAGTCTCATCAGTGTGGGGTTGGTTATACTGGCTTTGCAAAATGAAGCTAAGGATATGTTTCACCACGCTTAGTTAAGTTATAATGGGTGATAATAGTGAAAAGTGGGGTTGCAGACCTGGTCCTAAAAAGACTGCAATGGCACACAGTAAATTTTTTTCCATAGATATCTATATATTATATAAGATATATATTAATATCATATTATATAATCTATATATATATATATATACTGTATGTACATTATTTGGAGTATATGCATAAAGTGAGGTAATGGACTTTTCTGGTTGAAATCTGGTGCTTATGGAGGGTCCCTTCCAATGTGCTAATTTATAAACAATTGTGCACCTGTTTAACTCAATGTTTCACCTTTCTACTTGTTCGCTTCTTTCCCCAAAGTGTGATGGGGCACCAACACTTTACACAAAGATCCGTCAAATTGTGAGCCAAAAAACATTAGAGTGAAAGTTATCCATCTATTACCTGGATCAGAAAAGTCATATTTCCTGATTCGTTTATATGAATATGCTCAGAAGTTTCCTCACATTTTTGTGAACTAGAAAAACTAGCTTGTGCCTCTCGTTGGCCGATCAAATGAGATGAATTCATAATAGGAATATTATGAAAATAAGGCTCCTGGGAAAATACATTTCTTGATGATGATCTTAAGGACTGTATATATCGAAAGGGCCAGCAGTCAGACTAGGCTGGATAAATGTGGGTGGCCCTGTCCTTTTAACCCCTGCCGTAAGATGCCCCCCAGACTTTGCAGTGTGCACTGGCGGCACACTGGTTTTTGGAAGTTGGGGCGCAGCTCTCTGGTCACACTTCTCGTGGTCGCGGTCCAGAACATCTCGCCCTCCCTCTCATTATGGTTGATGCAAATAGCCATGTGTTATGTAATTGTTTGCTCATTGAAAAGAAAAAAATGTTCAACTCCTCCCTCAGCTCTGGTGCCTTTTCCACCTCCTCAAGCACATAATAGTTATACCTGTACCTATACTCAAAAATAGCAAGCTTGACCCTAGCTGTCTCTCTAACTATTGTCATCTCTCCCTCCTGCCTTTTGCCTCTAAACTCCATGAACGCCTCCATGAACTCTCACTTGCTCCATTTTGTCGCCACCTATTCTCCCCAAGACGCTCTAGAATCTGCTTCCGCACTTGTCACTCCACTGAAACAGCCCTCACTAAAATTACTAATGGCCTCCATGCAGCCCGAGACAAAGGTCATTGCACTGTGCTAATATTACTCGACCTCTGCATCTTTTGTTACTGTGGACCACCCTCATCGCCTTCACATTCTCCATATTCTTGGTATCTGTAACAGAGCTCTAACCTGGATTTCGTCTTTCCGCTGGTCATTCTTCCAGTTTCTCATTCACTAGCACCTCCTCCCTTGTTGATCTCTCTGTGGGCGTAACTCTCTTTTCTCTCTACACACTCTCTAGGCAATTTTATCATATATTGTAGGTACAAATATCACCTCTATGCTGACGACACACATTTACTATACACTTTTCAACCCCGGACCTTACACCTGCTGTCCAGACCAAAGTCTCTGAATGTCTCTCCGCTATATCCTCCGGGATGTCCCTCCATCAACTCTTAACATGTCAAAGATGGAGCTCCATATACTGCCTCCCAACCTGGCCCTACTTCCCCTTCTCTATTTCTGTTGGTAGCACTATCATACACCCAGTATCATAAGCACGCTGCCTAGGGGTCACATTTTACTCGTCCATCGCATTCTCCTCTCACATTCACTATGATTCTTAAATCGTTTTTTTTTACCTCCTTAACATTGCAAAGATACGCCCTTTCCTCTGTCCCTCTACTGCTAAAACTATGACACATGCCCTCATTCTCTCCCACCTCGACTAAAGTAACCTCCTGCTGTCCGGCCTTCCTTCATCTCATCTGTCTCCCCTGCAATCTATACTAAACGCTGCTGCCAGAATCACTCTACTCATTCCTAAATCTGTCTCAGTGTCTCCCCTGCTGAAATCCCTCTCCTGGCTTCCAATCACATCTCGTATTACTTAAAAAATTCCCCTTCTTTCTATTAAGACATACACGCTTCTGCCCCTCCTTACATCTCACCCTAATCTCCCACTATACACTCTCTGCCCCTCCTTACATCTGATCCTAATCTCTCACTATACCTTCCTTTGCCCTTCCTCACATCTCACCCTAATATCGCTCTATACCCTCCTCACATCTCAGCCCTAATATCTCTCTATACCCTCCTCTGTCCCTCCATACATCTCACCCTATCTCACTATACCATCATGTGTCCCTCCTTACATCTCACCCTAATATCTCACTATACCCTCCTCTGTCCCTCTTCATATCTGACCCTCATACATTATCGCACTATACCCCCCTCTGCCCCTCCTTACATCTCACCCTAATATCTCACTATACACTCCTCTGCTCCTCCTTACATCTCACCTTAATACAGTATCTCACTATACACTCCTCTGCCCCTTCTTACATCTCACCCTAATATCTCACTATACACTCCTCTGCCCCTGCTTATATCTCAGCCTTAAGATCTCACTATACACTCCTCTGCCCCTCTTACATCTCACCCTAATATCTCACTATACACTCCTCTGCCCCTCCTTACATCTGACCCTAATCTCTCACTATACCCTCCTTACATCTCACCCTAATATCTCACTATACCCTTCCCTGCCCCTCCTCACATCTCACCCTAATACAGTATCTCACAATACCCTCCTCTTCCCCTCTTTATATCTCACCCTAATATCTCACTATACCCTCCTCTGCCCCTCCTTATATCTCACCCTAATATCTCACTATACCCTCCTCTTCCCCTCTTTATATCTCACCCTAATATCTCACTATACCCTCCTCTACCCCTCCTTACATCTCACCCTAATATCTAACTATACCCTCCTCTGCAGCTTCCTTAAATCTCATCCCTAGTTTCTTGCATTTTGCTCCTGGATGTCTTCTCTCTGTCCCTTTTCTATCTAAAGCCCTCTCCCACCTAAAACCTTTCTCACTGACTGCACCACACCTCTGGAATGCCCTTCGCCCTCAGTATCTGACTAGCATTCTCTCATTCCACCTGTAAGCCCTATCTGAAAAGACACCTCTTTAAAGAATCATATGTAAAAAGAATGTAAAAAGTTTTTTTTTTTTTTTTCCCCCTCTTAACTCTGTGCTGTTAATTGACCAAATGGAACAAGCTGACTGATTGGGGAGGGGGATGATCATGTGACTGTTTTTTCTGTATAATACAACACCTTTGCTGCATTAGGCAGTGAGGCATTTAAAGTGAGGTTTTTAAGTGAGAAATACAGTTAGACTACAGTTTGACTAGAGGTGACTGGGGACTGGATCTACTGCACACTCTTTTACTCAAGACAACAAATGGTAAGCTATTCAGATCACACTATGATCCCAAGCTTGCTAACCTGCCCATTTCAACCCCTCACCCCTCTACAACTTATTTACTGCAGTCTCTCCCAAAACTGACTGCACAATACACTGAAACCCTGAACTGACTCTAGCATTGCAATACAGCTAAACATTTGACAAGGAACAGGCACACACCTGCTGTTAGTCTGCTCACACTCACTCTGCTCACAACAGCTCCTTGCAGCACTGCCTACCTCTGGCATCATGAACCTGCTATTTATTTTAACTTTTTTCTTTCTCCTGGCCTCATGGAGATGTTACTCCCTCTATCCACTACAAACTCCTCCATCCTGGCCCACACCCAACATCACCATACATCCTGGATTACTCAAAAGCCTTGCACTATCTACTGAATGTTGGTGGAGAACTCTAAAAACCAGAACACCAACCACTGCTCACTCTAATGGCAAACACCACAAATCTACAACTTGAAAACAACTAACCAAATTTCTACTCATACTATTACTCTCTTTAGCAGGTGATATTAAACCTAACCCAGGTCCTCCCATTTCAGCTCTGTCCCATGCCCCTGAGAATTCCACCTTTAAATACCAAAAAGGCCTATCTGTCGCCCATATAAACATCCGTAGCCTGCTGCCCAAACTGGATGAACTAAGGGCATGGTGCCTTATGCATAAACCCAAAGCCATCGTTCTTACAGAAACATGGCTAACCCCTAAAACCCCTAATGCACATATTGCCATTCAGGGATACTCCATTTCTAGGAGAGATAGGTCAAAGAGAGGAGGTGGGGTGTTATTTTATATTGCAGACACAATACAATTTACACTGTTAAATTGCCCACCAAGCCCACCCTCTTTTGAAACTCTAGTTGGCAAAATCTGCCTCCCCTTTTCTAAGCCCATCTTGCTCGCTGGAATCCACCGCCCCCCTAAAGCCCCTCTACAATCCCTGACTGATATCACCAAATTTCTTGGCTCCATTTCCTCTCGAAATGAGAAGAGTGAGCTGCTAGTTCTTGGGGATTTCAACTTCAATTGGCTTGACCCTAAAAACCACAAAATCCAGATACAACTCAAGTCACTTAACCTATCACAACTCATTTCCCAACCCACACGGATAAACCTGAAATCGCATAACCATTCCTTGCTAGACTGGATTCTCTCCTCAAACCCCAGCAGAATCCAATCCTCTGGCATCCTTCCTGACATTTTCAGTGACCATGCAATAGTGTACTGTGTAAGGAAAATTAAACCGCCCCAATCAAGCCCTAAAGTTCTCCTCACTAGAACATTTAAAAACTTTAACCCACAACAGTTTCTGGATGACCTTACCAACTGCCCATGGCACAGATTCGATTTAATTCCCGACCCCGATTCTGCGCTCGACTATTTCCAATCCGAGTTCTTAAAACTCTGCGATACCCATGCTCCATTACGCAAAATAAGGGTACGGGGGGCCCACCTTCCATGGATTACAACTGACCTTATAGCACTCTACCAGTTCAGGGATGCCTTGTGGAAAAGCTACAAAGTAACTGGCACTACCAAGGATCTCAATCACTACAGATGCATGCGGAAGATGTCACAGGCAAACAAGGCATGCAAAAGCACAATATTACTCTGACAATCTCCACCAAAAATACATCAAACCCAGCTAACTTCGGAAGGTTATCAACAATATATTCCAGCCTCCTAACCATCAAAACCAAGTAATATCACTAAGGGGGATATACTCTGACAAACCCCATGACATTGCAAAATGCATTCAATGATACATTGTGGGGTGTGCCACTAACGATAGACGCGAAACTCAGCACAATCCCAAACATGAATCTCATCTGGGAGTATCCCTACAGTCCCACCCCCCTCCCAACACTGCCCACAATTTTCAATTTAGCCAGTATCTGAAGATGAGATTACACAAGCGCTGCTCAAACTAAAACTAAGCAGCCAATGTGGACCCGATTTACTACAATCTAGGTTCCTACGACATGGTGCCCCAGCATTGCCAAACCAATTGCGTCCATAGTCAACTCTATCCTGTCTGCAGGCCATATCCCTAAGACCTGGAAAACTGCCAGAGTGTGTCCAATCTTCAAAAGTGGGACAAAAACACTGTCTCAAACTACAGGCCAATCTCACTTCTCCCAATTCTATCCAAAGTCATGGAAAAATGTGTCCACTCCCAATTAAGCGATTTCTATACCAAGAAAAATTTCCCTAGCCAATTCCATTCTTCGTTTTCTTCCCAAACACTCCACCGTAACTACCCTGCTAAAAGTTTGCAATGAAATCCAGTGTGGAATGGAACGGGACAACTCACTGGTGCAGTATTCCTAGATTTGCAAAGGCTTTTGACACAGTTGATCATGTTATCCTGCTTAACAACTCCAGAGCTCTGGATAGGGAAACATGCTTTAAACTGGTTTCAGTCCTACCTATCAGGAAGATCCCAACATGTGTCCATCTCAGGCTCTAACTCCAACCCCTGGATATCACCTGTGGTGTCCGCGAAGGCTCTGGTCTGGGGCCCCTACTCTTCTCAGTGTTCATTAATGATCTTCCCACAGCTTGTAAGGAAGCCTCAATACACATGTATGCAGATGACACAATCCTATATGCACACAGCCATAGCCTCTCTGACCTTCAACACATACTTCAGTCTGAATTTTTGAGACTCGAAAACTGATTTTCCAAAACAAAACTGTTTTTTAAACACTGACAAGACTGTAACAATATAGTATTTGGGACCAAGACTAAATTTTTAAAGCTTCCAGGATGAGCTGAGCTCCTGATTAGAAACCAACGCAACACCACCCCTAACCCCTGTCACTAGTTTTAAATACCTGGGCTTATGGTTTGACTCCCACTTAACATTCGGGATGCACATTGATACCCTGACAACCAAGACCTATGCCAAACTAGGGGTACTTTACAGGAACAAATCCTCCTAAGTCTCCTGGTCAGAAAGCGTATTGCCAGCAGATGCTAATGCCAATTTTGACTATGGAGACATAGTATATGGCTCGGCTCTCAAACCCACCCTAGCAAACTTGACACCCTCTACAATTCAATTTGTCGTTTGTGTCTCCAATGCACACTACAAACACACATCACTGCGAAAATGCTCAAAGAACTAGATTGGTCATACTAGAGTCTAGGCGCAAAGTTCATCTTTCTGTCTCACCCTCAAATACTTTCTGGGGAAGCTACCCAGCTACTGAAACAAGCTCCTCACCCTACCACATGCAGCACTTATCATGAGATCAGACTCCAAAAGACTATTCATGGTCCCAAGGCTCAACAAAGTATCCGGACGTTCCTCCTTCTCCTTCCGTGCACCCCAAAACTGGAAAACCTACCAGGACTCTCATATCCAACACCAGCTTAAGTTCTTCAAATCTAAGGCTGTCCACACTTTAATCTGGTCTGTAACTGTTCATACTGCACCGACACACTTTATTCGAGCAAAAAACCAGTATGTACCTGGCAGATACCTGGAATGCGCCGCTCCTCACCTCTGACAAGCCCCGTTGCGTTTGCCTTCCCAGCCTGGGTTCATGCCTGGCTGACGGGCGGCTGATCTGTTAAATGATAATGATTAGGATTTAATAGGCTGCAATGCTTCGCGTGTCTACCAGATGGCATAAATTCATGAATTGTAATGCAGTATATATATATATATATATACTGTGCAGTATTGCAGCCAGCGGGAATAAAATGCTTCAATCCCTGCCTGGAAAATACCTCAATGCACTCGGGCAGAAAACAGTCACAAACCTCAATACACCCGGGTATACCCGAATTCGTGGGACTAGCCGAGCTCGAATAAAGTGTGTCGCCAGTGTACGCTCATAATATATATTTTCTTTAACTGTGCACGCAATGTCTTGTATATAATGTATACCTTGTTCATTTATGTAACTGTACTTGTAACCATGTATTATTTGTTTTTCTCTGTGCCCAGGACATACTTGAAAACGAGAGGTAACTCTCAATGTATTACTTCCTAGTAAAATATTTTATAAATAAATAAATAAATATGAATAGCAGCAAAGTACTAGTCCATTGGCTAATACTATACCTCACATACTGTATGTACTTACCATGTACCATGCACTTACTTCCTTACATACTCACTTACTGTATCATAACACCACACTACTGTCTCTAAGTTCTCCCTACTTACCAATTTGTGAATATCCTCTCGGTGAGAGAAAAACGCCGCACAGCCGAAAATGAAGCAGTGAAGGCTGAATGTGTAGTAATAAAAAGCTTTATTTGCACAAAGTGCAAGCGGATCCTCTGGGAAAAGACACTTTATACCTACCTTTTTTACGGTTGTCCATAGCCTAGGTCCCAATATCAATAGCTGACTTTCTTATTATATCAACCAGCAGGACTGTGTCTATTTCTGAGCGCCTGGGGGGTTAATCATTCAGATTCACCCGTGTGTATACTTACCAATTTGATTGTAAGCTCTTCATGCAGGAACTAATATTCCTAATGTTACTTTTATGTTTGAAGTGACTTTTCTCATTAGGTCTCTTATTATTATGTCACGTGTATTACTGCTGTGTAGCACTACGTACATGCATTGAGATATAAAACTAAAGATATACATACTGTACATGGTTGGAAGACTATCACCAGTCCTTAACGGGATATCCTCAAAACTGAGATGGATAGTTGTAATCCAGAGGGGTGTTATGGGACTGAGTGATCAATTTATTAAACTAGTCATTTGGTTCCTGTTGGGATGGGTCGGATTTTATTAGCCCAGTGTTTGGGAAATTCTCCAAATGTTCACCTTTGTCGGGCTGCTATTCTGCTGTGTTCTGGTCGTCTGACAGCAGCCAGGGGTTGCAACAATCCTGACGCTCAACAAGTGAAAGTCCGATCTGGCATGAGTTGGTTGTTCCACCACTATCTGCTAATGTTATTAAACACTCTGGCCTCATTCCTCTCTTTTAATGTTCTCCAGTTATTTGTCATTTTGCTTAGAAGGCCACAATGAGATCGACGTTCCCTAGTCAAGACATTTTTCGCACATATGTGAACTTCCAATTTCATAAATGTTGACAGTTACTGAAATAACATTTTTTAAGAAAAAAAGGTAACTTATTTAGTAACATGCCCTGGACACTTTTCTTACAGATGGATGTGTATAATTACCATACTTTACTGTTCCTAATTACAGTTATTTTTATGGTTTTGTTCCTTCTGTATGAATATATAAAGATAATTTTGATGTTCATTGGCAGCTATCCACAAAATCCCCCCCGGGCACTTTTTTTAGAGCTTTATATAGAACAGAAGTTGTCAATAGCAACATTAACTGAGGGAGATTTCATCAGCCCTTGAATGATCCCCATATGATTACTGGACATGAATGAATGAATTTAGTAAACATGTTTGGAGAGATATGCTGTACGGCGTTTCTATTTAGAGCTTACATCAAAAAAAATGGTGCAACATTCATGGGAGTGAGATAAAGAATCTCTTTCTGAGTTTATTGTATTAAAAGAAAGATTGCAGAACAGTTTCTTATAAATGGATCTTAAAATATTGTAATACAATCCTTGGAAAGAAGTGGCAAAAGAAAATCAGATACGTTCCATGAACATAAGATATCAATTTGAAGCGGTGTTTTTTGATTCCACAAAGCTAGTTTGAAATTCTAATGCTTTCATCAAAGATAGGTCAATTTTTACTGGAAACCTATGAAGTAGACTTCTCCCATAAGACCATAAGGTCTTATGGGAGAAGACTCCTTAGATGAAAGAAAGGAAAGCTAAAAACGTGTCTTGTCACTTTCTTGCCAATGGTCCAACACAGGATAGAAATGTCGTTTTTGGAATAAAGCTTCATTTATATATTTTCACGACGTCCTCGGGAGGGTTGGTTGTTGCTTTCCTTTCTTTGTTCTATGTGATTCTCCGTGTTCGAGAAAAATGGAGCATCCATGGCAGATACATTGTGTGTTTGTGATTGCACCTCTACTACAACTTTGAGAAGACAGCATAGACAATACAATATGTCTCCTAATCTTTACATTGGTCTACTACAGGGGTGGCCAACTCCAGTCTTTAAGGGCCACCAACAGGGTTGGGTATTAGGGATATCCCTGCTTCAACACAGGTGCCCCTATCAGTGGCCCAGTCATTATGACATGAGCCACTGATTGAGACACCTATGCTGGCACAGGGAAATCATCTTGAGGACTGGAGTTGACCACCCCTGGTCTAATGCATATTAACTTGTTAGCAAGATGTTCATTAGATTTCTGTGCACAAATGTACTGTTAACTTTTATACAAAGTATACTGCCTGTCACATTTTACATTATAATGTTCTGGTATTAGACTCCCACTAGATTTGTAGTAAATTGAATTTCATGTAATCGCATCATAATAACAATCTTATGGGTCTTATTTGAACTTAGCAATTTGAATCTGCCATTACTGTAAGGGTGCTTCCTTTTGAAGTTAATTTAGAATATTTTTTATTATGTTTAGTTACAAATGTAGCAGCCATTATTGCTCCCGTTGGGGCATTGTATGTAGTGTTACACACAATGCGCCAATGGAAACCAAATTTTTGCACAGGGGAATACTTAACAGCGACCCCATATTAGATCCTATTATTGATTTGAAAAAAATCTGAAATTAAGGCAGTTTAAAAAATATAATGGCACCCAGCGACATCTTTGAACCACTAATTAGGGTTACTCATTTAACACAGCTTCCCAATATACCAAAGGGAAATTCTTGCTTGTGGCAGGTGCTTAGCGTGTAGACTACTGATGGGGCAGCCGTTATTCGAACATTTAACGCGGTGTGTAGATCGGAATACCCATGCGATGGCGCGCAATTTATTTGAATCATGCTGACTTAAACACGCGGCTTGCTTATCGTTTTGTCCGGATCAGAATAGGGCATTTTAGCGTTGTTTGCAATACCATCGAGAAACTCAAGTGGGCGATCGACAGTTTTTGTCATAAAAATCCAATAGCAGTTCAATGTCTGTATTATACACAGAGCAGCGTGTGAATCTTCCCGAGCGTGCCTTATAGTACATTCCTGCACATGCATATATGACTTCCCAAGTAGAAGTTCAAGTCTGAAAAAAAGTTTTTTTTTTTTTTTTTGTTACAGTATTTATTTTTCTTTTCTCAACATGGGCTTGCATAGCAATTATGGATATTATGAGATTCGAGTTTTACAAATGCAGTATATATTTTTTGGGGTTATCGCCATGAGCTTGCATAGCAATTATGGATATTATGAGAATCAAACAGTACTGTTGCTTTTTAATTCCACACTAGTCATGTATGTTCTTTCTGAGGTGGGTGGCATACTGTAGTACTGTGATTTTTATTTGGGGGTGTGGGGATCAAAACATTTTGATGACCTGCTGAGAATATGTCTTTGAACTACAACAGTACAGGTAATCCTTCAAACACCTCGCACACCCCCCCCCCCCCCCCCCACACACACACACAAGGCTAAAGGATTTCAACTTCTTATCAACACCTCTCACAAACCATGCCACGCATGCGCAAGTGCGATAAGCTAAGCCCTTCTAACTTGCCTTTCTTTCAACACAACACTCCCCCCCTCCCACTAGTAATAAGATTAACATGTTGTGTGAAATACAGGCTGAGCTAAGCAAGCCCTTCAAAAATTGCTATTGTACTGTAACAAAACAAGTCAACTTGAAGTTCAAAGCTTATCAACAACACAACAACAGAGCCCTCCAACAGAGCAATTCACGTACATGTACTGTTGCGTGATTATCATGAGCTGGGCAGAAGACATGTTGGATAATCCTTAATGCAGGAAAATAGTATTTTTCTATAGAATTTTATTGCATTATTAACAGAAATGATTGATTAAACAATAAAAATATAATAATTTTTATAAAACATTTTTTGTTTTTATATATTATAAATATATATATATTTTTCCCAAACTAATGTGAAGTGCAATGCTTTTGTTTGTTGAACTGTTCATAAGAATTTCAGGTCTGCAATAGGGGGTCGGTTTAAAAAAATAGA
The DNA here is from genome assembly GCA_036426205.1 of Ascaphus truei. Taxonomy (NCBI): domain Eukaryota; kingdom Metazoa; phylum Chordata; class Amphibia; order Anura; family Ascaphidae; genus Ascaphus; species Ascaphus truei. The sequence continues at coordinate 45,104 of WSYH01000265.1, forward strand.
TTTTATTTTTTAAAGCATAATACAGTACAAAAATACAGTACAGCTGCTCTTGTCTTTCTCTTCGTTATGGCATTGCGAGATGGGGGGGAGATTGGGGAGAGGGGGGGCTGCAGCTCTGAAAATACAGTATTTCAAAAGATTTTTTTATAAAACAAATATTTTTGGGGGGCAAGAACACATTTCTATACAGTAACTACTGAGAGAGGGTGGGAGAGGGGGGACGGTCGGATTTCTTTTGACGTTTTTGGCCTTCTCATGCGCATGATAACTAACAGTGCTTTTTGCTCAAACGAAGCCCGAAGCAAGTAACCAGTGTTGGATCTGTAAAATGCGGTGTCCATTCTGGTACATATCCTTTATTCTCAAGCTGAGATCTTTTGAAATCCTTTTCTTTGGCATCGCCGCTGTTAGAAAAAAAATGCGAACACACACAGAGCAATTCGATGTGAATTCGATGTGTATTGAATGTGCATTGAATACACAAAATGGATGGTGTATTTATACTTTAATTTAATGTGCCTCAACGTCACTCGACAGGATTAGAACACAGTACGCCAACTTTTAACACCTCGTGTAAATGCCCGCGAAATTTTTTCAAATAAAAGGTGAGACAAATTGCAGACTCTCACACACTGATCTCTATCTGAACTTGCTCTTGTCCAGATACTGCATTGTGCATTCGTCCTTCTGTTTCCATGGACCACCCTCGATTCTACGGACGCAGGAACCAGCTTGCTTCTGCCGTGCGGGCCAAGCGAAAGGCGGAAGCTGTTTCCCAGCGAAAACCAAAGCAGAATAAAGAAAATGTTCCGAAGGCTCCAAAGGTTAAGACCCCTGGGCCTTATTTTGTGAAGAAGAAATTCAGCGCCCTAAGCACAGTGCAAGTCAAGTGGAGTCCCGATCCTCTCCTTGCACCCCCCCTGCTCACCAGCTCCACAACCCATCCTCGACGCTGCTGCTCTCCTGTCAACCCCCTGCCGACCTGCTCCACAACCCATCATTGAGGCTGCTCTCCTGTCAACCCCCTGCTGGCCTGCTGCACAACCCATCCTCGATGCTGCTGCTCTCCTGTGAATGCCCTGCCGACCTACTCCACAACCCATCATTGAGGCTGCTCTCCTGTCAACCCCCTGCAGACCTGCTCCACAACCCATCCTCGACACTGCTGCTCTCCTGTCAACCCCCTGCCGATCTGCTCCACAACCCATCATTGAGGCTGCTCTCCTGTCAACCCCCTGCTGGCCTGCTCCACAACCCATCCTCGACGCTGCTGCTCTCCTGTGAACGCCCTGCTGACCTACTCCACAACCCATCATTGAGGCTGCTCTCCTGTCAACCCCCTGCCGACCTGCTCCACAACCCATCCTCGACACTACTGCTCTCCTGTCAACCCCCTGCCGACCTGCTCCACAACCCATCATTGAGGCTGCTCTCCTGTTAACCCCCTGCTGACCTGCTCCACAACCCATCATTAAGGCTGTTCTCCTCCCAACCCCCTGGTCACCTCCTCCATCACCCACCTACGCAGATGCCAACAGCATGGAGCAAAAGGTTGATCTTCTTTTGGAGACCATGTTGAGCATGGATATGCGCATGGAGAAAATGGAAAGGAACATGGAGAAGATGGAAAGGAACATGGAGAAGATGGAAAGGAACATGGAGAAGATGGAAAGGAAGATTGTGGGGATGTATTCTTTTCTGCGAGTTCCTGTCCCTGTCCCTGTATGTCCGACGCAGGAGCAGGAGGGTGACCTGCATGATGTGACCTTCACGCTTCCCTCACCAAGCCCCCCACGCTCACCCCATCCATCAGCAGATCGTCTGTACCAGTATGCCTTTGAGGACGAGATGACAACTCCGGTAAGGCCACGACAGGAGGAAAGCATCCTACCAGACTGCCTACACTCGCCCGCTGCCAGAAGTACACCAGCACCCAGGATTGTAACGCTGCCGGACATCATCTTGACCGACCTGACCCAGCCCGCCCGGGAGAAATACAAGACTGGAAGTGCTGGTGCAGCCCATAAATTTGCCCCGTCAATATTTAAACACCACATCAGTTTTGAGAAGTACAGCCGTTGGACCCACAATGTAAATTATGAAGGAAATAAAAGAAAGAAGGCTCTGCCAGCAAATTTAAGAAAGTCCATTTTGAATGAAGTGGAGCGTTATTTCCATGTTACCCCTACACTTATGAGAGCTGTGAGAGACACTATAAATGGCCTGTTGAGGCATACAAGGGCTCGTGCTTGGAGTGGCACCCCTCTTGCTAACGACTATTCCCAAACTCTACTGTAGTGCAAAAGTTTACAAAAATATTTTTTTTTTTACATGGATTTATTGTTTAATGCGTTTAATCATTTTCTGTTTCATTTTTATTGTTTTGAAATATTGTTATTATTTAATCATTTATTTCTGTTAATCAGAAACTCTTAAGTATGAATTCGTTTTTGCAAAAAAAAACAAAAAGTGTATTTTTCCGCTTGATGTCAAAGTTTATTTTCTGGGGAAAAACAAACCAATATGTGATTATTGCTGATATTGCGCATGCGTCAAGTCACGTCATTGGGAATTAAAGCAGCCGTTCAAGCAATATCCTACAGTACATCTGTGTCCGTAGGATGAGAACAAACTTATGATTGGCTCTGACTCTTCAGCCCCACCCTCTCCCTACATTTTTAAGCTGCAGCAGCGTCACGTACTTCGACGGCCAATCAAATCATTCTTCAATGTGCACTCAACAGAGAAACATCCCCTCAACTCGCATACAGTATTGTATTGTCCCCTCAACTCGCATACAGTATTGTATTGATGCACTGTAAAGTACGTACAGTATTGTTTAAAAAATAATTTTGTTTTGACACAAGCAAGCTTGAAATGCAGCTCTAAACTTACAGTAATACTGTCATGTACTGTACAGTACAGTATAGTGTAATACAGTGTAGTACATTACTGTACTGTATATTTACCTTCATTATAAACTTTGCCAAACGGGAGGTGATGACTCACTGTGACTCCTCAAGTCTGCATTATAGTTGACAGGTGACAGCTGACCTGGTACACTTGTAGTTGACAGCTGATGAAGCTGTAAATCATTTTGGTACTGGTAAATGCAAGCTTGCTGGTACCTGTACGCGAAATCATGCTCAGGCTGGAAATTTTCCAGGTATTCAGGTGGGGACAGGGGGGGAAAGGATTGCCGTTCACCAGGTTATCACTGACGGTCGGACCGGCCGGTGCTGGTGCTGTTACCTGCACATTGCTGGATTGGAATTGACAATTCTTATATGGGTTAAAACCGACCTTTCTTCTTTTGAAATTGCCATGATCAAACATACTGTGAAATTCTGGCATGACACCCCAATACCCGCAAATCTCTCCGGCAGGAGGGGCAATGCGAAAAAAACACTGATCGTTACTTAAGGTTTTTCTTATCGCACGCTTCCACCCATGAACGTCTGGTGAAAACTTGTAAAAATCGTAGTTCGAAATGAAATATTCATATATTTCAGATACAGTCGCCATCTTATCTGCTGCAGCATTTATTGCCGAATATATTAAAAGTGCATAACTATAGTCAGGTTTTTTATATGCCTGTGGTGTAGCCATAATGTCCACTCAGCAATTGTGCGGGGAAAGAATGTAAAAATAAAGGCACACTGAGTATTTAAAGCTTTTTATTAAGAACGCCTAATTTGATAACGTCTTCGAAAAATCAAGGTCAATTCACAATGGGCAACTGTAAGTATGTACCAGTATACAGTAGATGTGGGTGCTATCTGTTTTAAACACCTGCACCCTTACATAGTATTAAAGTATAGCACTGTACCATGCACATTACAATTAAATACAATTCATTAAATGCATTCATTTCTGCCACCTAGCGGATACGCAAAGAATAGCAACCAAATTATAATTCATTAACTTCTGCCACATGGCAGATATGCGTAGAATTGCATCCAAAGAAACAATAAACCATTAAATTAAACAGATCAACCGCGTGTGGCTGCCGGTGCCGGATTGCGTGAACGCGGCATGGATGGTGGTCAAAACACGGAAATACCGAATGGAATACAGCGGTCAACACGAAAACTGATTCAAGATCCGTTCGAATAACGGCCGCCCTACTACACCCTGATAGAAAGTTTCTTACAAACAGAGGCCTTAGAGAACCGCATGAGATAAAGTACTGTATTACGTGTACTACAACTTTTGTTGTATATTATTTAGAATGTTCATGCGGTCTCCCTTATATAGAACATACAAAGAGGCAACTAAAGAGAAGGATACTGGAGCATGCACAGAACATCAGGATCGGGTTTGAAAAACATAGTGTGTCAAGACACTTCAAAATTCACCATGATCAAGATCACACTTTGTTGAAGTATAAGGGACTTGAAATAATACCTGTAGATAGAAGAGGTGGTGACAGAGAGAGGGAGCTAGCAAGAAAAGAAAGCTAATGGATTTATACCATCAAATCTATGGCTCCACTCGGTCTAAATGAGGGTACCGATATCCTGTCACTCATCAATTAAATATACTCTGTGGGTCCACGTTTTTTAGCCCAGTCCTAATGTTTCTGCTTCATGTTCTGCTGTTCGAACTCTCTGTGTTTTTTGGTTTTACATGTATTATCATACATTTTTCTCATAGGATTTTACTCAAGTATGGTTTGTAGACTTTTGATCTATACACTACAACGTAATATTTTTCATCTCCCTGATTTGGGATTATGGTGATGATCTTTCACCCATTTGTGTGTAAATTTCATCTTGATCTTAATCCAACAGAACTTGTTGGGAGCACAAACCCTCTATCTACTCATGTAATATGTTTTATAACATACTACTGGTCTGTTTATTGCTACTCTCTTCTCTCTCCAGATCATTCTGATTTCAGATACATATCTGTTTATCTTTGACTTATGTTTTAGGAAGCTCTCTCCTTAGTTTAAGTTTTTTGATTAATATACAGTATCATGTGATTATTATGTTTTTTATATATTTGTATAAACTCTGTATGTTAATTTTGCACCCATCTGCAACACATATTTTTAACCAATCAGCTGATTATTTGACTGATATAAGGCATATTGGGAGTATGACACTCCCTCCCTGAAGAAGTGATTGTGCGTCACGAAACGCGTTGAAGTTTTTGTTGTTTGGAGTGTCCTGATAGTTATTAGGCATTCTATGCTCATTTGAGTTTTTCCATGAACTTTCTTGGACTTGTATACCATTTATACACAGAGATGATTTTATGTCTTGCTGCCTCTTGCTACTAGGATCTAGACGCCGAGATGCTGAAACCTCGTTGTGTGTTTCCCTGTGGCTGTGGCGGCGATCAGCTGGAGCGTGTGACGCATCGGACATCATCCCGTGACTGAGCCTATCAGTTTGAGGATTTCTCCTCCTTCCCTCTAGCAGAGGAGTACACCGAATGAGTTGAAGGTGATCGGGTGCAGAGACGTACTGCTCCCGAGATGAACACATCCAATGAAGCAAGCAATTCTTTGGCAGCTGACCTATACCTAGTCTGGTCATCCGGTTACCCTGGAGAAACTGGGATGTGGAGGTAAACACCAATGACACTCCTGGAATTAGACCGGAGCCTTCTAAAAAGGACGGGCGACTACCCAGTCTGTGAGGATCCTGTGCAGCAGCTGTGGGAGCGTCTCATATATATTGCTTACTATACCTACATGCCTATTTGAATTTTTTATTTTGTATGTGCATATTTTACTTTTATTATAAATCAATTCCTTTTATATATATACAATAGTATTCCTGACTGCGCTGGTTCCAGAACAGATTGCGCGATATCTCTCTAGAAATCAATTGCTCGATGGCAGAATTATCCATTGTACTAATGAATTTACAGTAATATTAATATTTTTTTTCAAAAAAAATATGATTTAAAAAAAAAATAATATATATATAGCTATACACTATATTAACAATGAGTTTGCAGTTGCTGTATCTCAGGCAGCGCCTCCATTTGTAGCCCTGTTCCCCCCCTCTGAAATAGTTTTCTGCTACTGATGTCTGTGGTGCGGTCGACCTGTGAGGGTCCAGGAGAGCTGAGTGTCTGTGATTTTTGTGGGGAACAGGACAGGCTTCTTGTGATCCTATGTTCTTTCCATGTGGTGACAGTGCCGTCCATTCACAGCAGAATGCTTATAACTGCAGGCAGTTCCTACCATGACAGCCTTACTCCAATACTTCAGGCTAATAAGACTTCAACTCAGCAAGAGTATATAACGGATCTTTACTTATAGCAACCACCACAGGATGGAATAACAGCATTGCATATAGTGAGTAGGGGTTTCAAGCCCTTGGATGGTGCTGGCCAGCAGATAATGTGACGAGACCTTGTGCTAAGCACAGATCTGATCTCCTCCACCCATGAGGGGCTGAGGGGAACTCCACAAACTCCTCCTCTCCCTAGGAGGGGCGGAGGAAACTGACTCTTATAATTTAGAACATCCTCCCTCGTGCAAATGGAGGGACAGGGTCTTCACCATGATAGGCTGCAACACAAGACACATGTGTCCCACCGTCTTCCGCCACGCATAGCCTTTCACTGTCTGTACGCAGGAGAACTTACGTGACAGGAAGGCAGAACGATAGCTGGACCACCATGGATATATATATATATGCCTGCATGCAGTGTGATTGTGACAAATCTATTACAGATTGGCTTTTCCTGGTAAAGTACAGTTTAATAAACTTCAATCAGACTTAGAACTTTTGCAACTTATATGACAGATTTATTATAAATCATTCTTCCTGGCAATGCACAGGATATTAAGAATTTATATTAGTGTAGGACCCTTGAAAAGTGGTTCTGCCGTGAAGTTTGGCTCAAGGGCTTACAACATTTTGGCCAAAATGTTAAACTAAAATTTAATATTTAATATTTACTGTAAAATTATTCATTAGTACAATGGATAATTCTGCCATCGAGCAATTGATTTCTGAGATATATCTGCGCAATCTGTTCTGGAACCAGCGCAGTCAGGAAACTATGTATATATAAAAGGAATTGATTTTATAAAAAAGTAAAATATGCACATACAAATAAAAATTCAAATGGCATGTAGGTATAGTAACAATATATATGAGACCGCTCCCACACGCTGCTGCACAGATCCTCACAGACTGGGTAGTCGCCCGTCCTTTTTAGAAGGCTCGCGTCTAATTCCAGGAGTGTCATTGGTTTTTTACCTCCACATCCCATTTCTCTCCAGGGTACCGGATGACCAACTAGTATAGTCAGCTGCCAAAGATTGCTTGCTTCATTGGATTGTTCATCATCTCGATTCGCAGTACCGTCTCTGCCCGCAGTCACCTTCAAACTCATCGGTGTACTCCTCTGCTAGAGGGAAGGAGGAGAAATCCTCAAACTGATAGCCTCATTCCACGGGATGATGTCCGATGCGTCACACGCTCCAGCTGATCGCCGCCACAGCCACAGGAAACACACAACGAGGTTTCAGCTCTCGGCTTCTAGATCCTAGTAGCAAGAGGCAGCAAGACATAAATCATCTCTGTGTATAAATGGTATACAATTCCAAGAAAGTTCATGGAAAACTCAAATGAGCATAGAATGCCTAATAACTATCAGGACACTCCAACACAAAAACTTCAACGCGTTTCTCTGACGCACAATCACTTCTTCAGGGAGGGAGTGCATACTCCCAATATGCCTATATCAGTCAAATAATCATCTGATTGGTTAAAAATATGTGTTGCAGATGGTTGCAAAATTAACATACAGAGTTTATACAAATTAAAAAACATAAAATCACATGATACTGTATATTAATCAAAAAACTTAACTAAGGAGAGAGCTTCCTAAAACATAAGCTCAAAATAAACAGATATGTATCTGAAATCAGAATATCTGGAGAGAGAAGAGAGTACAATAAACAGACCATTAGTAGTGTATAAAACATATTACATGAGTAGATAGGGGTTTGTGCTGCCCCAACAAGTTCTGTTGGATTAAGATCAAGATGAAATTTACACCACAATGGGTGAAAGATCATCACCATAATCCCAAATCAGGGAGATGAAAATATTACGTTGTATTGTATAGATCAAAAGTCTACAAACCATACTTGAGTAAAATCCTATGAGAAAATGTATGAAAATACATGTAAAACCAAAAAACACAGAGAGTTCGAACAGCAGACATGAAGCGAAACTAGGACGCGGGCTAAAACCGTGGACCCACAGAGTATATTTAATTGATGAGTGACAGGATATCGGTAACCCTCATTTAGACCGAGTGGAGCCTAGATTTGATGGTAAAATCCATTAGCTTTCTTTTCTTGCTAGCTCCCTCTCTCTGTCACCACCTCTTCTATCTACAGGTATTATTTCAAGTCCCTTATACTTCAACAAAGTGTGATCTTGATCATGGTGAATTTTGAAGTGTCTTGATACACTATGTTTTTCAAACCCGATCCGATGTTTTCTGTGCATGCTCCAGTATCCTTCTCTTTAGTTGCCTCTTTGTATGTTTATATAAGGGAGACCGCATGAACATTCTAAATAATAATACAACAAAATTGTGTACACGTAATCCAGTACTTTATCTCATGCGGTTCTCTAAGGCCTCTGTTTGTAAGAAACTTTCTATCAGGGTGTAGTAGGCGGCCGTTATTCGAACGGATCTTGAATCATTTTTCGTGTTTGACCGCTGTATTCCATTCGTAATTTCCGTGTTTTGACCACCATCACTGCCGCGTTCACGCAATCCGGCACCGGCAGCCACACGCGGTTGATCTGTTTATTTAATGGTTTATTTGTTTCTTTGGATGCAATTCTACGCATATCTGCCATGTGGCAGAAGTTAATGAATTATAATTTGGTTTCTATTCTTTGCGTATCCGCTAGTGGCCAGAAATGAATGCATTTAATGAATTGTATTTAATTGTAGTGCATGGTACAGTGTGCTATACTTTAATACTATGTAAGGGTGCAGGTGTTTAAAACAGATAGCACCCACATCTACTGGTATACTGGTACATACTTACAGTTGCCCATTGTGAATTGACCTTGATTTTTCGAAGACGTTATCAAATTAGGCGTTCTTAATAAACCTTTAAATACTCAGTGTGCTTTTTTTTACTATTCTTTCCCCGCACAATTGCTGAGTGGACATTATGGCTACACCACAGGCATATAAAAACCTGACTATAGTTATGCACTTTTAATATATTTCGGCAATAAATGCTGCAGCAGATAAGATGCGACTGTATCTGAAATATATGAATTTTCATTTCGAACTACGATTTTACAAGTTTTCACCAGACTTCATGGGTGGAAGCGTGCGCATAAGAAAAACCTTAAGTAACGATCAGTGTTTTTTTCGCATTGCCCCTCCTCGCGGAGAGATTTGGCGGGTATTGGGGTGTCATGCCAGAATTTCACAGTATGTTTGATCATGGCAATTCAAAGAAGAAGGTCGGTTTTTAACCCATATAAGAATTGTCAATTTAGCAACCACCACAGGATGGAATAACAGCATTGCATATAGTAGTAGGGGTTTCAAGCCCTGGATGGTGCTGGCCAGCAATAATGTGACGAGACCTTGTGCTAAGCACAGATCTAGTCTCCTCCCCCATGCGGGGGCTGAGGGAACTCCAACACACCTCACTCCTCTCCCTAGGAGGGGGGCGGAGGAGAACTGACTCTTATATATGTGCATATTTTACTTTTATTATAAATCAATTCCTTTTATATATATACATAGTATTCCTGACTGCGCTGGTTCCAGAACAGATTGCGCAGATATATCTCAGAAATCAATTGCTCGATGGCAGAATTATCCATTGTACTAATGAATTTTACAGTAAATATTAAATATTTTTTTTCAATAAAAAATATGATTTAAAAAAAAAAATATATATATATATAGCTATACACTATATTAACAATAGGTTGCAGTTGCTGTATCTCAGCAGCGCCTCCAGTTGTAGCCCTGTTCCCCCCCTCTGGAAATAGGTTTCTGCTACTGATGTCTGTGGTGCGGTCAGACCTGTGAGGGTCCAGGAGAGCTGAGTGTCTGTGATTTTGTGGGGAACATGACAGGCTTCTTGTGATCCTTAGGTTCTTTCCATGTGGTGACAGTGCCTCCATTCACAGCAGGATGCATTATAACTGCAGGCAGTTCCTACCATGACAGCCTTACTCCAATACTTCAGGCTAATAGACTTCAACTCAGCAAGAAGTATATAAACGGGATCTTTACTTATAGCAACCACCACAGGATGGAATAACAGCATTGCATATAGTAGAGTAGGGGTTTCAAGCCCTTGGATGGTGCTGGCCAGCAGATAATGTGACGAGACCTTGTGCTAAGCACAGATCTAGTCTCCTCCACCCATGAGGGGCTGAGGGGAACTCCAACACACTCACTCCTCTCCCTAGGAGGGGCGGAGGAGAACTGACTCTTATAATTTAGAACATCCTCCCTCGTGCAAATGGGAGGGCACAGGGTCTTCACCATGATAGGCTGCAACACAGACACAGTGTCACCACCTCTTCCGCCACGCATAGCCTGTCACTGTCTGTACGCAGGAGAACTTACGTGACAGGGAGGCAGAACGATAGCTGGACCAGCCATGGATATATATATATATGCCTGCATGCAGTGTGATTGTGACAAATCTATTACAGAGTGCTTTTCCTGGTAAAGTACAGGTTAATAAAAGCTTCAATCAGACTTAGAACTTTTGCAACTTATATTGACAGATTTATTATAAATCATTCTTCCTGGCAATGCACAGGATATTAAGAATTTATATTAGTGTAGGGACCCTTGAAAAGTGGTCTGCCGTGAAGTTTGGCTCAAGGGCTTACAACAATTTGGCCAAAATGTTAAACTAAAATTTAATATTTAATATTTACTGTAAAATTCATTAGTACAATGGATAATTCTGCCATCGAGCAATTGATTTCTGAGATATATCTGCGCAATCTGTTCTGGAACCAGCGCAGTCAGGAATACTATGTATATATAAAAGGAATTGATTTATAATAAAAGTAAAATATGCACATACTTACAACAATTTGGCCAAAATGTTAAACTAAAAGACCATTTTATTTTATTAGTTATTTATACATGTATATTTAGGCACTGTACCGTATATAAGTTTTTCTGGATGTGCACTGAGCTTTGTCTGTGTTTTATGTTATGTCTCTGGTTTTAAATAAAAAACACACGGGGTTTAGAAGCATAAAAGATAAATGAAACAATAAGATATATATCTCAATTGATTACGCAAGTGAAAATAATGCTGCTTCTCAAACCAATAATCACCAATGTGTGACACTTTATTAGGGGGCATCTGCTGGCATGAGTAGTGTGTTTCTGTTTTTACATTTAACTGTACTTTAATTGGCTGTCCAAATACTGCACCGACACACTTTATTCGAGCAAATACCCAGTATGTACCTGGCAGATACCTGGAATGCGCCGCTCCTCACCTCTGACAAGCCCCGTTGCATTTGCCTTCCCAGCCTGGGTTCATGACTGGCTGACGGGCGGCTGATCTGTTAAATGATAATGATTAGGATTTAATAGGCTGCAATGCTTCGCGTGTCTACCAGATGGCATAAATTCATGAATTGTAATGCAGTATATATATATATATATACTGTGCAGTATTGCAGCCAGCGGGAATAAAATGCTTCAATCCCTGCCTGAAAATAACCCAATGCACTCGGGCAGAAAACAGTCACAAACCTCAATACACCCGGGTATACCCGAATTCGTGGGACTAGCCAAGCTCGAATAAAGTGTGTCGCCAGTGTACACGTGACACTGCCGCAGCATGAAATTACAAATTGGCTTGTCTCACTCAAGTGCAGCAGCATCAACGCGGTACTTCGCCACCAGGCGTAGTATTTAGCTTGAAAACTTTAATTCCATAACAGGAAAGAGTTGCGGACGTGCGCGCACACGTCGCGAAGCAGGCACCGTAAGCTCGGCCTGTCTTGTGGCCCGGAAGGATTAACACTGTGGGGTTCCATGCTTGAGTATCCTCCTGTCCTGTCCAGCCCTCTTAATGAGGTAGATACACAAATAAGGCCCTGTAGCCCCCCACCTCACAATTTAGAGCACCATATACGTGAGGGCAACTACATTATCCAGGAGGAGGGAAAAACAGCCGGCATCTCATCTTCAGTGGGGACATGGATACAGACAGCGGCTGCAGACAGGGACTGGACACTACTGCGCTGCTCACCTGAAAGGTGAGAATCACTATTTGGCCCAAAAGGATTAACAGAAGCATGGAACCCCATAGCATTAATCACCCTGGGTCGCTTACTCTCCTCAGGGCTGGAGATCTGCAGCCGCACCGGCACAGTGACGATAGCCGCACCGAGGACAGTAAGTCATGCTACCTCTGTATGCTATGCCTTATACATTGTGCAGTGGAACATTAGTTAAATGACCTGAGAATACATTAGTACTGTACCTGCACCTAGACTTACAGTGTTTCTTCTCTGCAAAACGTGAGCAATCCCGGGGTTAACAATCTGTATCAGAATGATAGCGATAGGATTTTTTGCTTTTTTTTTCAACCAAAAAAGTTTTTATTGAGTGCATGGTACAATTCTCACATTTTCTACCAACCCATTGTCATATATAACAGTACACATGCCAACTCCTTTTATATTTAGACACGCAAAAGACGTACTGGGGTGACATACAGACCAACTAGACTTACACCCAGACTAGACATAGGAAACGGCAGGGAAGGGGGGGGGAGGGTAGAGCAGCCACAGAAAGGCTTCGATTCAGCTGGGTCCGTCACGGAGACTACTGTCGCCTTATCCTTTGGGCTTTGAGGACTCCAGGACCGTCCGAGCACGGGACATTTGTTGTCTTCCTGGTTATATTCGTCTGCGCGTGAGGGCGCCGACTCCTACTCTCTCCCTTGACTGCCGGGATTAGTTGACCTCTTATGTTGAATGTATTCTATGTCTCCCCGTCAGCTACACGCATCCAAGGAGAACGCGTCTAGCGCTATTAAAGCAGTATATTGGAGGCATTGACCCCTGGGATATCATTCAGGGCTAACCATGGCGCCCAGACTTTTAGAAAGTTTGTGCCGGTGTCGTTAACCAGACTCGTTAACTGTTCCATCCGGCAAACGTGCCAAATTCGATTTCTGATTTTTGGGATATTTGATATTTCGGGCTGCTTCCACAATGCTGCGATTTCGCACCTCAGAGCAGTTGCAAAATGTGCAATTAATTTGTGATCCGACCTGTTTAACCCAGGGGTGCGTCTGGCCAGCAGAAACAACCAGGGGTCCAAAGGGATCGTGCAGTCGAGAATTCTCTGGAGCCAATTTCTGATATCTTCTCAGATTGGGAGTATCTTGGTGCAGCCCCACAGCATGTGCAGCAAGTCTGCCTGCTCCCCACATTGTTTAGGGCACAATGGAGGGTAGCCCCTGACAAACTTTGCTAATCGTAATGGGGTCAAATACCACCGCATCAGGACCTTATACGCGTTCTCCTTCAATGTCGTGCAGATTGAGCTCTTAGCTGCTGCCAAGACAATATAGTCCCAGTCTTCGTCCTCTAGTGTGTCCCCTAAGTCTCTTTCCCATCTATTCTTATATTTTAACGTCACGTCGGCGTCAGGAGTCGGACAGACCACCGCCTTGTACATTGTAGAGATTAGTCCCTTGGTACCTGTTCCAGTAGAACAGAGCTGTTCAAAATTAGTGCGTTGAGCTCGAATGGGAAATTTATCATAGAAAGCTCTTAGCTGGAGGTATCTAAAGAATTCTGAATTTGGAATTGATTTTTCAGACTTAATTTGCTCAAACGGTTTGATAGATATTCTACCCTCCAGGTGTCGAAGGCGAGTATAGCCCTTCTGTGTCCATGTAATAAAATCTTTCTTCTGCAGGCCCGGAGCGAAATCAGGGTTTCCCAAAATTGGGGTCATCAAAGAGTGTTGTCTCATCAAGACGTGTTTATATTTGCTTTTGTCCCATACTGCCAAAGAGCTGACAACCGCGGGGAGCGGGTGTGTGAAGTCCTTGCGGAGCTTATTTGGGAGCCAGATCAGGTCCTGCAATGCCACCGGGGCACAGCAGGCCGCCTCCAGGTCCACCCATCGCCTCCGACTAGGGTGGGTGTGCCACTGGATAATTTGGGTCAATTGGACCGCTTTGAAGTATGACAACAGGCAAGGTACCGCTAATCCTCCTCTTGTTGTGGGCCGAATTAGTGTGCTAGTTTTGATGCGGGGGGTTTTATTACCCCAGACAAACTTCACCATTGCGGACTGTAACCGAAGGATCTCTTCCCTGATTATAGGGACCGGAAGAGTCTGAAATAGGTACAAAATTCTGGGAAGCAGATTCATTTTTAGAGATTGAATCCTGCCAATCCAGGATATGTTGTACCCTGCCCATTTCCGGAGATCTTCCTTCAGTGTCCGTATTAGTCTGGGGTAATTTGCCTTATAAACGGTGCCTGATTGCTTCGTGATATTGATCCCTAAATATTTTATGGAGGAGGTTTGCCATTTGAATTCAAAGTTCACCGTGATCAGTTTCTCAGTGACCTTAGGTAAGTTGATACTTAGGGCTTCTGATTTTGCTTGGTTAATTTTGAACCCGGATATCGCATTAAATTCCCCTAGTAATTGAAAGACGTTCGGCAGAGAGGTGAGGGGCTGTGATAGCGTGAGTATCACATCATCAGCGTACAGGGCCACCTTATGTGGCTGGTCACTAATTTGGATTCCTACTATATTCGGGCTGAGGCGGATGTGCGCCGCCAGGGGTTCGATGCATAACGCAAAGAGAAGGGGTGACAGAGGACAGCCTTGCCTGATGCCGCTCTTGATCTGGAATTCTTCTGAGGGGAAGCCCTGGTGTCTGACCTTCGCCGTCGGTCCCTGATATAGAGCGAGAATTGCCTCTATCATTCTCCCACTTAGGCCAAACGCCCCCAGCGTCTCCCTCAAGTAGGGCCAGTCAATTCTGTCGAACGCTTTTTCTGTATCTAAACTAAGCACCATAGACGGGATATTCTTTTTTTGCGCCAGATCAATCAAATCTATAATCCGTCTGGTGTTATCAGCGGCTTGTCGACCACATATGAACCCCACTTGATAAGGATGGACCAACTTGGACAACACCTGGTTAAGGCGGTTAGCTAAAAGTTTGGAAAAGATTTTTGTATCTGAGTTTATTAACGAGATGGGCCTGTAGCTTTTACAGTCCGCTGGGTCCTTTCCTTGTTTGTGGATTACTGAGATAGACGCCTGGAGCATCGAGCCCGGGATGGGGGCACCATCCAGGAAGGAATTACATAGTTTTAGTAGATGAGGAGCTAGTATTTTACGAAATTTTTTATAATAGAGATTGGAAAAGCCATCCGGGCCTGGGGCCTTGGCTGCTTTTAATGACTTCATTACCTCTAGGAGTTCCTCGATAGTAAAGTCTGCCTGTAGTGCGTCCCTCTCCTCTTTGGTCACTTTAGGCAATTGTGCCTCTGTTAAGAACGTCTTTAGTCGAGCTTTTGTGGTTGGCGTGTGTGCCACCTTCACCCCATCGTAAAGGGTTTCATAGTATGTTTTAAATTCATTAACTATTTTTTTGGGGTCAGAGGTGAGATCCCCCTGCTCTGTTCGAATTGTCTGAATTTGGGAGACGTGTTTTTTGTCTCTTAGTTTGTTGGCAAGTAGGGTATCTGGCCTGTTTGCTTTCTCAAAAAATTTCCACTTAGACCATGTCAGCTCCTTTTCAGCACGGGAGGTCAGCAAGATATTAAGTTTGGTTTTAGTGTCTAGCAACTCCTTAAGGGTCATTGCATCTTTGTTATTTTTATGTCGAGCTGAGAGGACTGCCAATTCCTTCTGTAACTGATTGATTTTTTTGTCCTTCTCCCTCTTTCGCCTACTTGCAATCCTTATGAGCTCTCCTCTCAGAGTCGCCTTATGGGCTTCCCATAGGGTAGCCTGCGAAGTCACACTTCCCATATTCTCTTGAAAATATTCCCTGATTCTATCCCCTACATTTTGTGCAATTGCGGGGATTTTTAGTAAAACTTCATTAAGTTTCCAGTTCGCTCTTGGTCTGTCTAGAATAAAATCGGAGCACTGCAGCTCTATCGGCGCATGATCTGACCATGAAATATCATGGATGCCCGAATGGGAGATCTGCGAAACCATTCTACTAGAGACAAAGAGGTAGTCTATCCTACTATATCTGTCATGTGGGTGGGAGTAGAATGTAAATTCTTTGTCCTGTCGGTGTTGTTCCCTCCATATATCTAACAGGTTATTGGTTCTCAGCCCTCTATTCCAGGTTTGCCTGATCTTTGAGTTGACTTTGCCACTCGGGGTGCATCTATCCATTGCTGGATCTAGTGTCTGATTAAAATCGCCCCCTAGTATTATGCACCCCTGGGCCATCTTCTGGAGGATGGAGAAGAACCTTTCCAGGAAGGCTTCTGTGCCTGTACTTGGTGCATAAACATTTGCCAGTGTGACCGGCTGACCTCTGATTTCGCCGTTTATAATCAAGAATCGGCCGTTGTAGTCTTTTTTGATGGTCTTAATCGCGAAGGGCAAACGGTTATGCAGTAGTATGGCTACTCCTCTTTTTTTTTTGTTGGCTGAGGCTGAGAACCAATTCCTAAATCTATAGTCAATAAATGTTGGTGAACTAGTTTTGGAAAAATGAATCTCTTGTAAGAGAATTATGTCGGGGTCTGTTTTCTTGTATGTCGCTATAGCTAGCCTGCGCTTCCCCGGACTATTAAAGCCTTTCACATTGTGTGAAATGACAATGATGTCTTTATTCATGTGTGTATTTGCAAACTTTCTCTCTATTGCAGTCAGCCATCGGAGCCCTCGATGTCAGCGATGAGGGTCTTTCAATTCTTTCTAGAGCTTCGGGCTGCCGCCTGAAAGCATAAGGGGGAATACATATTCTATGTTGACTTTCTCTCTGAACACTTTGCGCGTAAGGGTATTCCTTACTCCTATGCGGGAGTTCCTGGACCGGATTCCTCTCTGCAGAGACCTGTGGCTGTGGGGTGGGGATACAGAGGAAAACACATTGAGGGGACGCACATATACATATAACACATATTAAAACATTTAAGAACTGTCGGGTGAGTGGGCGAGAGCAAGCTCCCCCACTCTCCTTCATTGCCTCACTTAGGCGTGCAGCCCTGACGGAGTCTTGGATGGCCCTCCATCCCCCTCTCCCGTCTCGAATGGCTGGCCTAAGGGGGTCTCTTATGGGCCACTCTCGGGGCTTTTCCCCTGCGCCCATGTGGAGACTCATGTTCAAGGCTTTCATGAGGGGCAACCTCCCTCCCCCCCTCCCTTATCCATGCTGTCTACTATTGTAACTCCAACCTCGTACTTGTCTAAGCTATTACTTTAAATCTTAACCCGTAAAATAACTTGTGGGGTATAACATACTACATGCAACTGCTTGTCACTTCTGACTGCCTATCTTCTAGACTGCTTGTCACTGTTCTCTTATTGTGGTATGTGCGTTGTAGCCTCTGGGTTCGGATCTATTTTGGCCCTTAGCTAACCATCCCAATATAACAGCTTGTGCCTCTTTAAACTATGTGAGGGATCTGTGTGTTGAAGCCCTGTCTGTCTCGTGTGGGTGTAATGTGTGTGCTGGCAGCTCACTGTATCCACTTTATATACATCAAAATTTTATTAGTCCTTTCTCCGCTGTGAGCTTTATCTGTCGACGGCCGTCACTGGGTGGGCCGCGTCCTGGGCCTCCCTTTGGTTGCGTCGCCCATCTCTTCTTTCTGCCGTCTCTTTAAGTGACCGGCTGTGTCCTACCCTACCCCGCTTCTCGTGAGATTTGTGCCTCTCCCGCCGCTGGCTGTCAGGGGTTTCCTGTCTCCTTCGCCTGCCCCCTCCAAGATGGCGTCCGCTTCATTTCCGGTGACGTCTTTCCGGTGGGCGCCATTTGCCCTGCATCAGCCCGCGTGTGAGGACGTCCCTTCTCCTGTTCCCGCGCTGATGCACCCTCCACTTCCGTGAAGACGCCTCGTGGTGGAGCTGCTTCTTGTGCCTCTGTTAAGAAAGTCTTTTAGGCGAGCTTTTGGGGTGGCGATGTGTGCCACCTTCACCCCATCACGCGTCTAGCGCTATTAAAGCAGTATATTGGAGGCATTGATCCCTGGGATATCATTCAGGGCTAACCATGGCGCCCAGACTTTTAGAAAGTTTGTGCCGGTGTCGTTAACCAGACTCGTTAACTGTTCCATCCGGCAAACGTGCCAAATTCGATTTCTGATTTTTGGGATATTTGGTATTTCGGGCTGCTTCCACAATGCTGCGATTTCGCACCTCAGAGCAGTTGCAAAATGTGCAATTAATTTGTGCTCCGACCTGTTTAACCCCGGGGTGCGTCTGCCCAGCAGAAACAACCAGGGGTCCAAAGGGATCGTGCAATTGAGAATTCTCTGGAGCCAATTTCTGATATCTTCCCAGATTGGGAGTATCTTGGTGCAACCCCACAGCATGTGCAGCAAGTCTGCCTGCTCCCCACATTGTTTAGGGCACAATGGAGGGTAGCCCCTGACAAACTTTGCTAATCGTAATGGGGTCAAATACCACCGCATCAGGACCTTATACGCGTTCTCCTTCAATGTCGTGCAGATTGAGCTCTTAGCTGCTGCCAAGACAATATAGTCCCAGTCTTCGTCCTCTAGTGTGTCCCCTAAGTCTCTTTCCCATCTATTCTTATATTTTAACGTCACGTCGGCGTCAGGAGTCAGACAGACCACCGCCTTGTACATTGTAGAGATAAGTCCCTTGGTACCTGTTCCAGTAGAACAGAGCTGTTCAAAATTAGTGCGTTGAGCTCGAATGGGAAATTTATCATAGAAAGCTCTTAGCTGGAGGTATCTAAAAAATTCTGAATTTGGAATTGATTTTTCAGACTTAATTTGCTCAAACGGTTTGATAGATATTCTACCTTCCACGTGTCGAAGGCGAGTATAGCCCTTCTGTGTCCATGTAATAAAATCTTTCTTCTGCAGGCCCGGAGCGAAATCAGGGTTTCCCAAAATTGGGGTCATCAAAGAGTGTTGTCTCATCAAGACGTGTTTATATTTGCTTTTGTCCCATACTGCCAAAGAGCTGACAACCGCGGGGAGCGGGTGTGTGAAGTCCTTGCGGACCTTATTTGGGAGCCAGATCAGGTCCTGCAATGCCACCGGGGCACAGCAAGCCGCCTCCAGCTCCACCCATCGCCTCCGACTAGGGTGGGTGTGCCACTGGATAATTTGGGTCAATTGGGCCGCTTTGAAGTATGACAACAGGCAAGGTACCGCTAATCCTCCTCTTGTTGTGGGCCGAATTAGTGTGCTAGTTTTGATGCGAGGGGTTTTATTACCCCAGACAAACTTCACCATTGCGGACTGTAACCGAAGGATCTCTTCCCTGATTATAGGGACCGGAAGAGTCTGAAATAGGTACAAAATTCTGGGAAGGAGATTCATTTTTAGAGATTGAATCCTGCCAATCCAGGATATGTTGTACCCTGCCCATTTCCGGAGATCTTCCTTCAGTGTCCGTATTAGTCTGGGGTAATTTGCCTTATAAAGGGTGCCTGATTGCTTCGTGATATTGATCCCTAAATATTTTATGGAGGAGGTTTGCCATTTGAATTCAAAGTTCACCGTGATCAGTTTCTCAGTGACCTTAGGTAAGTTGATACTTAGGGCTTCTGATTTTGCTTGGTTAATTTTGAACCCGGATATCGCATTAAATTCCCCTAGTAATTGAAAGACGTTCGGCAGAGAGGTGAGGGGCTGTGATAGCATGAGTATCACGTCATCAGCGTACAGGGCCACCTTATGTGGCTGGTCACTAATTTAGATTCCTACTATATTCGGGCTGAGGCGGATGTGCGCCGCCAGGGGTTCGATGCATAACACAAAGAGAAGGGGTGACAGAGGACAGCCTTGCCTGGTGCCGCTCTTGATCTGGAATTCTTCCGAGGGGAAGCCCTGGTGTCTGACCTTCGCCGTCGGTCCCTGATATAGAGCGAGAATTGCCTCTATCATTCTCCCACCTAGGCCAAACGCCCCCAGCGTCTCTCTCAAGTAGGGCCAGTCAATTATGTCGAACGCTTTTTCTGCATCTAAACTAAGCACGATAGACGGGATATTCTTTTTTTGCGCCAGATCAATCAAATCTATAATCCGTCTGGTGTTATCAGCGGCTTGTCGACCACATATGAACCCCACTTGATCAGGATGGACCAACTTGGACAACACCTGGTTAAGGCGGTTAGCTAAAAGTTTGGAAAAGATTTTTGTATCTGAGTTTATTAACGAGATGGGCCTGTAGCTTTTACAGTCCGCTGGGTCCTTTCCTTGTTTGTGGATTACTGAGATAGACGCCTGGAGCATCGAGCCCGGGATGGGGGCACCATCCAGGAAGGAATTACATAGTTTTAGTAGATGAGGAGCTAGTATTTTACGAATTTTTTTATAATAGAGATTGGAAAAGCCATCCGGGCCTGGGGCCTTGGCTGCTTTTAATGACTTCATTACCTCTAGGAGTTCCTCGATAGTAAAGTCTGCCTGTAGTGCGTCCCTCTCCTCTCTGGTCACTTTAGGCAATTGTGCCTCTGTTAAGAACGTCTTTAGTCGAGCTTTTGTGGTTGGCATGTGTGCCACCTTCGCCCCATCGTAAAGGGTTTCATAGTATGTTTTAAATTCATTAACTATTTTTTTGGGGTCAGAGGTCAGATCCCCCTGCTCTGTTCGAATTGTCTGAATTTGGGAGACGTGTTTTTTGTCTCTTAGTTTGTTGGCAAGTAGGGTATCTGGCCTGTTTGCTTTCTCAAAAAATTTCCGCTTAGACCATGTCAGCTCCTTTTCAGCACGGGAGGTCAGCAAGATATTAAGTTTGGTTTTAGTGTCTAGCAACTCCTTAAGGGTCATTGCATCTTTGTTATTTTTATGTCGAGCTGAGAGGACTGCCAATTCCTTCTGTAACTGATTGATTTTTTTGTCCTTCTCCCTCTTTCGCCTGCTTTCAATCCTTATGAGCTCTCCTCTCAGAGTCGCCTTATGGGCTTCCCATAGGGTAGCCTGCGAAGTCACACTTCCCATATTCTCTTGAAAATATTCCCTGATTCTATCCCCTACATTTTGTGCAATTGCGGGGATTTTTAGTAAAACTTCATTAAGTTTCCAGTTCGCTCCTGGTCTGTCTAGAATAAAATCGGAGCACCGCAGCTCTATCGGCGCATGATCTGACCATGAAATATCATGGATGCCCGAATGGGAGATCTGCGAAACCATTCTACTAGAGACAAAGAGGTAGTCTATCCTACTATATCTGTCATGTGTGTGGGAGTAGAATGTAAATTCTTTGTCCTGTCGGTGTTGTTCCCTCCATATATCTAACAGGTTATTGGTTCTCAGCCCTCTATTCCAGGTTTGCCTGATCTTTGAGTTGACTTTGCCACTCGGGGTGCATCTATCCATTGCTGGATCTAGTGTCTGATTAAAATCGCCCCCTAGTATTATGCACCCCGTGCCATCTTCCGGAGATTGGAGAAGAACCTTTCCAGGAAGGCTTCTGTGCCTGTACTTGGTGCATAAACATTTGCCAGTGTGACCGGCTGACCTCTGATTTCGCCGTTTATAATCAAGAATCGGCCGTTGTAGTCTTTTTTGATGGTCTTAATCGCGAAGGGCAAACGGTTATGCAGTAGTATGGCTACTCCTCTTTTTTTTTTTTGGCTGAGGCTGAGAACCAATTCCTAAATCTATAGTCAATAAATGTTGGTGAACTAGTTTTGGAAAAATGAGTCTCTTGTAAGAGAATTATGTCGGGGTCTGTTTTCTTGTATGTCGCTATAGCTAGCCTGCGCTTCCCCGGACTATTAAAGCCTTTCACATTGTGTGAAATGACAATGATGTCTTTATTCATGTGTGTATTTGCAAACCTTCTCTCTATTGCAGTCAGCCATCGGAGCCCTCGATGTCAGCGATGAGGGTCTTTCAATTCTTTCTAGAGCTTCGGACTGCCGCCTGAAAGCATAAGGGGGAATACATATTCTATGTTGACTTTCTCTCTGAACACTTTGCGCGTAAGGGTATTCCTTACTCCTATGCGGGAGTTCCTGAACCGGATTCCTCTCTGCAGAGACCTGTGGCTGTGGGGTGGGGATACAGAGGAAAACACATTGAGGGGACGCACATATACATATAACACATATTAAAACATTTAAGAACTGTCGGGTGAGTGGGCGAGAGCAAGCTCCCCCACTCTCCTTCTTTGCCTCACTTAGGCGTGCAGCCCTGACGGAGTCTGGGATGGCCCTCCATCTCCCTCTCCCGTCTCGAATGGCTGGCCTAAGGGGGTCTTGCATGGGCCACTCTCGGGGCTTTTCCCCTGCGCCCATGTGGAGACTCATGTTCAAGGCTTTCATGAGGGGCAACCTCCCTCCCCCCCTCCCTTATCCATGCTGTCTACTATTGTAACTCCAACCTCGTACTTGCCTAAGCTATTACTTTAAATCTTAACCCGTAAAATAACTTGTGGGGTATAACATACTACTTGCAACTGCTTGTCACTTCTGACTGCCTATCTTCTAGACTGCTTGTCACTGTTCTCTTATTGTGGTATGTGCGTTGTAGCCTCTGGGTTCGGATCTATTTTGGCCCTTAGCTAACCATCCAAATATAACAGCTTGTGCCTCTTTAAACTATGTGAGGGATCTGTGTGTTGAAGCCCTGTCTGTCTCGTGTGGGTGTAATGTGTGTGCTAGCAGGTCACTGTATCCACTTTATATACATCAAAATTTTATTAGTCCTTTCTCCGCTGTGAGCTTTATCTTCCGACGGCCGTCACTGGGTGGGCCGCGTCCTGGGCCTCCCTTTGGTTGCGTCGCTCATCTCTTCTTTCTGCCGTCTCTTTAAGTGACCGGCTGTGTCCTACCCTACCCCGCTTCTCGCGAGATTTGTGCCTCTCCCGCCGCCGGCTGTCAGGGGTTTCCTGTCTCCTTCGCCTGCCCCCTCCAAGATGGCGTCCGCTCCATTTCCGGTGACGTCTTTCCGGTGGGCGCCATTTGCCCTGCATCAGCCCGCGTGTGAGGACGTCCCTTCTCCTGTTCCCGCGCTGATGCGCCCTCCACTTCCGTGAAGACGCCTCGTGGTGGAGCTGCTTCTGTGGTGCCATGCTGGGTGTCGTGCGTTTCACTGCGGCCGGCCATTTTCCTTTCCAGGTAAGGTTTTACCGTTTGCAGGTTTGAGGACTTTCTGGATCGTCTTTTTCCTCCTCCTGTGGCGGCACAGAGCTTTGTGGACACGGTGTTAACAGCGGGCTTAGCGGTGTAATGTATATCTTGGCAGTTTTGGTGATTGGTGGCAAGCTCTCCATTTATTTATTTATTAACTCTTCGGGTAAAACCGCTACCCCAACTTTTACTTTAACACTGGTTTGGAGGTCTGACATTGTCCTCAGATCTCTGCTGGAACTATAGGCTCCCGGAGCGTTGTGGGCGAACCGGCTGTCCTCCATTCCGCTTCTTCTCCCTGTTCTTCCCTCCTGGGGCTTTTTGAGGGGCCGTCTTTCAGGCCTAGTTTATTGAGGAAGTCCTCTTTCTCCTCTATCTCCTTCATTGAAATGACCCTCCTGTTCTTTATAACCAATAGGCCGAACGGAAAGGTCCAGCGATACCGGACAGCCCGGTCTCTCAGCAGCCTGGTGACGGGCTGCAGTGCCCTTCTCCTTGCCAATGTTAGTGGGGATAGGTCTTGGTAAAGTTGCAGCGTGGCCCCCTCGAATCTACAAGTACCTTCCGCTCTGGTGCACTTAAAGACCGCGTCCCTGGTCTTGAAATAGTGCAGCCTGGCGATGACATCGCGTGGCTGCTCCATTGCTGCAGGGCGGCTTCTGAGGGCTCTGTGGCAGCGATCCATGGCTCTTTCTGTTACGGGCAAGTCCGGCAAGAGAGTCTCCAGCCACCTGGCAGTGAATGCTTCCACATCGGTTATTGTCTCTGGGATGCCGCGAATTCTGATATTGTTCCTGTGGTCCCTATTCTCTGCATCCTCTTGCCTCTCCATAATCTCCGATATCTGCGATTGCATGTACGCCGCTCTTTTGTCAGCCTTTTTAAGTTGTTTATTTACGGTCACCATTTTGTCCTCGAGGGCCCCTGTACGCTCCCCCAAGCCCTGAACTTCTTTTTTTAAGTCTTGGAGCCCAGTGTATATCATGCTCTTCATATCCTGGTACAGTCGATCAAAGTCACAGATATGAACCGGCATCTGCGTGGGCTCAGCTGGGTGGTCCTCTTCCCGGTCTGACTCTGAGCCTGCGTTTGATTCTGGCACCATTACTGTATCTGCGCTCCGTGAAGTGGAGCGGCCCAGATATTTTCTCATATCCCCTTCCTTCTTCTTCTTGGGGTTGCCCGGGGCCATCACAGGAGTTACTGCTGTGCTTTTATTATATTTTGGGCGTTTTTTGGTTGGTAGTTACTGCTATATCAGCGTTGTTAGTGGAGGTGGGGAACGGAGCTCCACTACTATGCCTCCATTCACTTCAGCCTCGCGCATGCGCCTCCAGGATTTTTTGCTTTAATGAATCCTTGCTTCCCCAAGCTTTATTTCACTTCCCCAGCTAGAGAGACTTTGGAGTTTGTGCATCAAGGAAAAAGAATATTAAAAAAATTACATAAGCACATGGGAAGGAAAAATGATACACAGCACAAATAGGACTTACTGTATGTTCTCATTATACAACTTTCCAAAAGGAATGATTAGCAAAAGAAATATTGTGTTTAAATAAAGCCAGCAGTGAATTTAATAAGACGAAAAAGATACTCATTTTCCGGGTTATGTAAACGGGCTCCAGATGGTTTCCAGATTGTCCAGGTTTCATATATTCGATGCCAAAGTATTTTGCTGAAGGTGAACACCAACTGAAATTCTGACTGTCTGAGCCTGATGTTCTTGACTCAGAGACGCTTCAGCAATTACGGAACATCAGATCTTATTTTGCTATTTTTGTAATACATATAATGATATGCAGGCCCCCATTCAATGTGCTCTGAAGTCCTGTTCACCTTACATACAGCGGTAGCCAGATGCATTGTCTAGTATTCCTCCAGGAAACCGCAGATGGCAACTGCCTGACCACTGCTTGGTCGCGGATTCACCGCGACCAGACTAATTGCCCATTAGGATTAACACAGCGGGGTCCCTGTATCTGAATGAGACTCCCGCTGTGTGAATGCTACACAGGGTTGTATCAGTCCGGAAGAGATGTGCAGTGAGAGTGAGACAGAATCAGTCACTCTCCCTGCGCGCCTGTAACAGGCGATCGCACAGCTTTTATTATTATATATATTATATATAAATATATATTATATTTATTTATTTTAATAACATATTATTGAAGCAGGGGGCTGAACCGCATTAATTTCATTCTCGGGGACCCCCTGCTTCCTGAGTTACGGGCCCTGGTATCGGGTGCCGGTATCTCCAGCACCTTTAATTCTCCCACGTCTCTTGACCGGGAGATTTAAACATGCAGGAGATACCGGTACCCCATACCGGGGCCTTTAACTCGTGAAGCAGGAGTCCCCAGAACTGAAATGAATGCGGTTCAGCTCCGGAGACCCCTGCTTCAATACTGTGTTAAAATAAAATAAAAGCAACGTGATCGCCTGTTTCAGACGCGCAGGGAGAGTGACTGATTCTGTCTTGCTCTTACTGCGCGTCTCTTACAGACAGATGCGGCCCAGTGGGATTCACACAGCGCGAGTCTCATTCAGGCGCAGGGACCCCGCCATGTGAATCCGGATGGGCAATTCCCCCATGCGCTGCACTGTGGCTTAAACACTCCACGTTTGATCCACGGTTGACCAGCACACGTGTTGGGGCAGGTTGTAGATAAAGCAGGAGACATCTGTACACCGTCATTTTTTCTCCATTTAAATATATGGGGCGCTATTTATCAATAAAGTGGCCTGATCTGATGCAGATATTTGGAAATTCAGAAAAAACTACATCCTTTCCCAAATATTTGCGCCCGTCCATATTACCGATGCGATGCTACCGTACAATAGCACTTCTTCATTTGTTCTGTAACTAGTTTTAACACATCAGCATCTCACACAATGCTTTGTGCTGCCAAATCAATTAAAAATCCATTAAATGCATTTTCATCTTGTAGTGTCTGGGCTTTTATTATTAGTTAAGCTGAGCTCCTGCTTGGTTGGTCTTGATCTTCTCTGTTCCTTCGAGTTGAATCTCATTATCGCTCATCCATTTCATTATTGCCCTAATCTCTCTGTTGGTATTCTGCGTTCATATTTCCAAAACATAATAAAGTCTTCTTAGTATTGCTCGTCACTTATTATATTTGAATATAATGAGAGATGTGTGCCAACTTTATATTAGTGGCCAAATCATTTAGATGTTCATTATTGTAATCATATTGCAAATTCATATGTGTAAATGCGAATAATAATGCTTGGTATGGAGAACTTTCACTGCTGGGAGTCGGGGTTTTATAAAATAAGCAATATTACAACTATTTGCCTAAAGACTCATTTTAGTATTTGATGATTGTGGAATAAAGGGAAGTGGCTCAGCCGCACGTAGTGTAGGGTTCAGATCAGTATGTTATATAGCTGTCTTCCCCTTTAGTTCCAATCATACAGATGTAGTAACTTAGTGTAACTGTTTCATTAGTGTGGCACGAAGGATTGATGATGGGGTGAGCTCCCATTCAGAAGCATGGATCCCCATGCAGCTCTACTGCGGTAGACACGGTCCTCAGACCTTTGCTTGTTTATTTGGGCGCCGATGACAGTAAGTCGTGCTACATCTGTACACAGAATATACAGTTACACAAGTAAGATGAGGAGGCGAGGGGACAAACCTGAGTGAGCCCACACAGATAACTCGTTAGTGCAACCAACGCTTTACAGAAGCAAGTAGTCCTGTAAACAGGGGCACATATACTGTATAGAAGAACCCCCTAATGAAATCTCAACTGTGAGCTACGACACGCATATGGTTGGTCTCCATTCTTGTCGGACTCTTTTTTGAGGCATCATAACGTTTACAATGTGCTACATGCTATGGAAGCAAGGAGCTGCGGAACCCTGCCTGTGAAGCAGAGATACCAGAGGAAGCCTTGTGCTGCTGCACCTCCCGGCCTGTATCCGGAAGCGGAATACGTCTATCCAAGAGTGGAGTTCCCGGCTCTGGTCTCCGTCATACATCTATCTGATGGCCCATGGAATTGTCCTCCCATGCACTTTTACATGTGGTGTTTGTGAGTTTCTGGATTTTAGCTTGTGTTTAAATTAAAACTTTTTGTACTGGATTACACTATGGAGCCGGCGCTATCTTCTTTTGTTTTATAGTTCGAGTGGTGGAAGTAGTTTTCCTGCGGGGAGCCACCTGGAGTCTCCAGTTTTTTATCGCAAACGTGTTTCTTTGCTCATTTTTTGGATTCAATTGAATTTATTTTTTATTTTCATTTTTATCCATTTTTATTTTTTGGTCTTTTCCTTGTGTTTCTCCCTTTTCCCTTCCCCATCCCTTATTCCCCCTCACTGTAAGGATCCGCGCTGTGGGTACACCCGCTTCCAGCACCTCTTTAGCTTTGCTCCGTGCCGCCCAGGCTCCCTGGTGGCGTGCCTCACTCCGTGCGGTCCCCTCCACGGTTGCTTCCACACTTCCGGGTCGCTCGCATAACCCCTACGGGCGTGTGCGGACCCAGGCTTCAATTTGCTGGCGCCAGGCGCCTGACTCCGCCTCCTCTGATGCGGCACGTGCATCACGCGCTTCCCTGCCCCTGCTCCGTCAGGTCCACCCCCCACACCCTTCTCTCCTATCAGGCCCTTCCCCGGGCCGTTCCTCCGCTCCTCCCCTTGCTCTGACAGGTCCCAGCTGCCCAGACACCTCTCCCCTATCAGGTCCTCCCTCGGGCCGCTCCTCCGTCCCTCCCCTTCCCCTGATAGGTCCCAGCCCCTATTTAGTCTTCCCTCACCATTTCCTCTTTGCTCTGCATAGCTTCTGTACCTTGGTGCTGTCTGCTGTTGCCTGGCCCCTTTGTCTTTCAGTTCCTTTTCCTGTCCCTGGATATACTGCTAACCTCCCTGGATATCGACCTTTGGCTTTGGACTTCTACTACGCTGCTCTCTGGAACCGTAGGATTTGGCTTTGGACATCACTACTCTGCAGACTTCTATATCCCTTGGACACGGCTTATGGACACTCTACTACGCTGCTCTCTCCACTCCACGACCCAGGCTTACGGACACTCTACTATGCTGCTCTCTCCTTCCCACGACCATTGGCTTACGGACTTTACCTTTCTACGCTGGAACTGGCAAGTACGGTACTCATTCTATTTTTGTTACCAGGACCACCTACGCTACTTCCACACTCCGGCTGTGCCCCCGTTTACTGCTAGGTGTGTGGTATTACTCCTTTCCACCTCAGTCCCGGGGTTTCGTCTGGCTTGTGGGCAGGCCGAGCGTTACATTATGCAGAGCCCATCAGACCCAGACCCCCCTGAGGTGGAAGATACCCTAACCACTATCTCCAAACACTTTACCTTTTTGGACAACCAGATTACCGCTCTTAACCAACAGGTTGCTACCTTAACCTCTCAGATTCCCCAGCTTAATGTCTCCACTTCCGTTATCCCTCCCACTGTCTCCCGTGAAGGAACAGGTTCTTCGGAGTTGCGTATCCCAATGCCCAGTAAATATGCGGGGGACCCGCTAGGATGCCATGGGTTTTTAAATCAGTGCGAGATACAATTCGAACTGTCACCCTCTCGCTTCCCCACGGTTCGTACCAAGGTCGCTTATGTTTTTTCCCTACTCACCGGGGACGCCCTGGCCTGAGCTTCACCAATCTGGGAGCTGAAACCTGAACTCACTTACAACTTCCCTAACTTTAAAAGGGAATTTCGTTTAGTTTTTGACACCCCTGGACGTAGTGATATGGCTGCTTCCTCCTTGTTCCACATATCGCAGGGTCGCAGATCAGTGGCACGTTACACTCTGGAGTTCCGGACTATCGCGGCTGACACTGATTGGAACGATGGGGCACTTTCCGCGGCTTTCTGGCAGGGACTTTCAGAATCCTTAAAGGATGAGCTGGCGGCTCTTGAGAGGACATCCTCACTGGAGGCCCTAATCGCTTTGTGTATCAGAGTGGATCAAAGACTTCCTGAGAGGCGGGCTGAACGTCAACGTCCTCGTACTTCTGTTTCCATGTCTTCTAATTCCAGGTCTCCTGCTCTTGTTCTACCAGTATTGGATGCTCCGGAACCCATGCAACTGGGCAGTCATCAACTTCCTTCTATGGAGCGACTACGGCGGAGAAACAAGGGCCTGTGCTTCTATTGTGGATCCCCTGGGCACATCCTGCCGCTTTGTCGCTTGAGGCCGGGAAACGCCACCGCCCAGTGAGGTATGAGGGAATCTCACTGGGTACCATCTCTTCTTTTCCCTCTCCCGCACAGGGTCTTCCCAAACGCATCTTACTGCCTGTCCTCCTTAAGTATGCCAGCATCCAAACTCCCGCTCTGGCTTTCCTCGATTCTGGGTCTGGAGGGAATTTCATAAATCAGGCTTTTGCTATCCAGCACAACATTCCACTCTGGGAGAAGGCCTTTCCGGTCGGATTGGAGGCTATCGATGGTCGACCTCTGCAGCCAGCCTTTATTTCCTTGGAGACACTTCCCATTGAACTTTCTATGAATGATGGACATTTAGAACTCATTTATTTTGATGTCATCCATTCCCCTTCGGTTCAAATCATCCTGGGCTTACCATGGCTGCAACTACACAATCCCATCATTGATTGGACTGCCGAGTTCCCCGTTCAATGGAGATCCTCCCAGGTGGAATTATCTTCTCCGTCCGCTGCGGTATTGGCCGTCTTTGAAACCTTTCCCCTACAAGACGTCACCCATTCCGGACGTCTATTCGGAGTTCCTTGATGTCTTCAGAGGGAATTTCATAAATCAGGCTTTTACTATCCAGCACAAAATTCCACTCTGGGAGAAGGCCTTTCCGGTCGGATTGGAGGCTATCGATGGTCGACCCCTGCAGCCAGCTTTTATTTACTTGGAGACACTTCCAATTGAACTTTCTATGAATGCTGGACATTTAGAACAAGGGTGGGAGGAGCTAGAGTTTGCCTGTCAGCAATAGACTCGCAGTGACTGCAGAGGTGCGCAGTTTGTCAGACCTGTTGGTTGTGTACTGGAACGCAGCCCAACGGGGGGGAGAGACGCAGAAGCACCAAACCAGCTGAGATAAGCAGTGAGAGAGCATACATCAACCGGAGCAGTTACAGGAGTAACATCGCAAGCTGCGGACGGCAGTCTCGTGTCAGTTTAAATCGCATGTATTCATGTGAGTACATGTGAGTGATTTTACATTTGTTTTAGGCTTGTTTTAGCCGTGCTGTTTAGGCTTGTTGAAGCCGTTTTTTATTAAATTTGTGATCACCTTTTGCAATTGTCCATTCTCCTTCTCTGGGGGTCCGTGTGTTTTGGGAGAATCTGGAATCACGGAGTTTCAAGAGTTAAAGGAAGTACCCAGGGGATTCGTGGCACAGGTGGACTCTGAAGGGATTAAAGCACAGATTGTCTCCACTGTATCCTGAAAGAGACACTCCTGTAAGTAGACTCAGTCTACATTGGGAACGTTATGTAAGGGGAAACAACTAGAAATCAGTAGTACCGCGCAATGGTGTGCCCCTTTTATCATTTCCAGGTTAATTGGGAGGCTGCAGCATGAAGAAAACCACAGACATCAACTTCAAGTTTTGGACTCTGGGAGATTTTCAAAAGACTGATTTTGTTTCTTATGGACACAGTGTTATTCTAAGCGCCAGGTATCATTTTTCCATCATTGTATCATTATATGCAGGTTTGAGATCATTTGCATTGTGGGAAGCCTTTGGCAGCTTTGGCCTCTTGTTATCACAACTGGTTTTTATTGTTTAATATTGCACATTGTTTAATATTGCACATTGTTTAATATTGCACATTGTTTAATATTGCACATTGTTTAATATTGCACATTGTTTAATATTGCACATTGTTTAATATTGCACATTGTTTGTTTCACGTGTAAGTCACACATTATAGGTTAAGCGCTATAGTCAGGGTTAATTCAAATTATCACATCATCCACTCTGGGAGAAGGCCTTTCCAGTCGGATTGGAGGCTATCGATGGTCTACCCCTGCAGCCAGCTTTTATTTCCTTGGAGACACTTCCTATTGAACTTTCTATGAATGATGGACATTTAGAACTAATTTCTTTTGATGTCATCCATTCCCCTTCGGTTTAAATCATCCTGGGCTTACCATGGCTGCAACTCCACAATCCCATTCTCGATTGGACTGCCGAGTTCCCCATTCAATGGAGATCCTCCAAGGTGGAATCGTCTTCTCCGTCCACTGCGGTATTGGCCGTCTTGGAAACCTGTCCCCCGCAAGACGCCACTCTACCGGACATCTATTCGGAGTTCCTGGATGTCTTCAGTAAGGCCAAATCCGAAGAGCTTCCCCCTCATAGCCGTTTCGACTGCCCGATTGACTTAATTCCGGGTGCTCCTTTTCCTAAAGCCAGGTCATATCCATTATCTATGCCTGAGACAGAGGCCATGTCTGAGTATATCACAGAAAACCTTCAAAAGGGCTTCAGCCGGAAATCCTCTTCTCCCGCCAGAGCAGGATTCTTTTTTGTATAGAAGAAAGATGGGACGCTGCGCCCGTGCATCGATTTCCGTGGCCTAAACAAGATTACCATAAAAAATCGCTATCCTTTGCCTCTTACTCCGGAGCTCTTCGATAGGCTGCAAGGCGCGACGATTTTCTCTAAACTTGATCTACGGGGGACTTATAACCTGATTCGCATCCACAGTGGAGACGAGTGGAAGACCGCATTCAACATGCGCAGCAATCACTATGAGTACCTGGTGATGCCATTTGGGTTGTACAATGCCCCTGCAGTCTTCCAAGACTTTATGAATGAGTTTTTTCGTGATCTATTGAATTCTTTTGTGATTATCTACTTGGATGATATCCTTATTTTTTCCAAAACCCTCGAAGAACCCATTCTCCATACCAAGATGGTGCTCTCTCGTTTATGGGCCAACAAGCTCTACGCCAAGATGGAGAAGTGTGTCTTTCACCAATCTTCAACTACCTTCCTGGGATACATTGTCTCGGATCAAGGGTTCACCGTGGATCCGGAGAAGCTCAATTCTGTACTCGAATGGCCACAACCTATCAGTTTAAAGGCGATTCAGTGTTTCCTCGGTTTTGCAAATTATTATAGGAAATTTATTACTGGTTTTTCCACCTTGGTAGCACCCATTATGGCCCTTACCAAAAAAGGGGCCGATCCTTCCTCTTGGCCATTGGAGGCCAGCCGGGCCTTTGAGTCTCTTAAAAAAGCCTTTGTCTCGGCTCCCATTCTGCGACACCCCGTCCCCACCCTCCCCTTTACCTTGGAAGTTGATGCCTCTGATGGGGGAGCCGGTGCGGTTCTCTCTCAAAGAATCACCCCCGAAGATAAACTACACCCCTGTTGGTTTTTTTCTAAAAAAAATTCTTCAGCAGAAAGAAATTACGACGTGGGGAATAGGGAGTTGTTGGCCATCAAGATGGCATTACAAGAATGGAGACATCTTCTAGAAGGAACCAAGGAACCCATTCTGTTCCTGACAGACCACAAAAATCTTTCTTACATTGAAGGTGCTCGTTGCCTAGGGCCCCGTCAAGCTCGTTGGGCGTTGTTCTTCTCAAGGTTTAACTTTATCATCTCTTATATTCCTGGGACAAAGAATATCAAAGCGGATGCGTTGTCCCGTCAGTTTATCACTGAGGAGAGGTCACAGGAAGTCCCGGAGAGTATTCTGTCCCCCCCAATTGTTTATCTCTGCCACCTCCTTTGAGATTCTGGATATGATTTTGGAGTCTCAAGCACAGGTCCCCGAAGGGCTAGAAGTACCTGATGGTCGTCTTTACGCAGCCCCACGTTTTCATCTCAAAATTCTTTAATGGGGTCACTCCTCCAGATCTGCCGGCCATCCCGGGTTTAAGAAGACTACGGATCTGATTAGGCGAACCTTCTGGTGGCCCAATATGATTAAGGACATTAAAGCATTCACCTCCTCTTGCCCAGTCTGCGCACAAAATAAATCTGTCCGTCAAAAGCCCTCTGGTCTTCTACAGCCTCTCCCGGTTCCTGACCGACCTTGGAGTCACATTGCCATGGACTTCATCGTGGATCTTCCCCATCTAATGGTATGACTACTATTCTTGTAATTGTTGACAGATTCTCCAAGCAAGCTCATTTTGTTCCCCTCAAGGGTATACCCAATTCTAGTACTTTGGCGGATATCTTTGTAAAATAAATTTTCCATATTCATGGCGTCCCGTGGTCCATTGTCCCGGATCGTGGTACCCAATTTGTTTCTAAATTCTGGCGGCCATTTTCCCAGAGGTTGGGCATTACCCTTCTTTTTTCCTCAGGCTACCACCCCCAAACGAATGGGCAAACTGAACGCATGAACCAGTCGCTTGAACAGTATTTGCATTGTTTTTCTTCCGATTCTCAGGATAATTGGGCAGAGTTACTTCCTTGGGCAGAATTTGCGATTAACTCTCTAAAAAACGAGTCCACTCAATCACCGTTTTTTGTAAACTACAGATTTCATCCTACCCGTCTCCCCATGCATTCTCCCAGGTCCGGAGTTCCTGCAGCAGATGTTAGGGTATCCACCCTACAGGGGTCATGGAGGAAGACTCAAACAGTTTTACAACAGTCCGTGCTAAGACAGAAAAGACAAGCAGATAGGCTTCGTCATGAGGCCCATAAGTTCGTACCTGGAGATAAGGTCTGGCTTACTTCTAAAAAAATCAAACTGAAGGCCCCAACCCCTAAACTGTCTCCCAGGTTTCTTGGTCCTTTCTCTATTCTGTGACAAATTAATCCTGTGGCCTATCAGCTTTGCTTGCATCCTTCCATGAAAATGTCACCCGTCTTCCATGTCTCACTGTTGAAACCGTTTATCCAAGGCAAACGCTTCGCTCATCCTTCTCTTCGGCCTCCTCCCACCATTGTACCAGGACAACAGGAGCTCGAAATCCAGTCCATCAAAGACTCTCGCATCTCCAGGGGCAAGTTCCAATTTTTGGTTCACTGGAAGGGATACGGACCTCAGGATCGTTCTTGGGTCTCGCATGTAGATCTTCACGCCCCAGCTCTACACAAACGATTCCACCAAAAATTTCCCCTCAGACCTTGGATGGTTCGTCCAGAGTCCGACCCTCGAGGGGGGGGTACTGTAATTATCCACGCTGCGGGTACACCCGCTTCCAGCGCCTCCTTACCTTTGCTCCGTGCCACCCAAGCTCCCCGGCAGCATGCCTCACTCCGTGCGGTCCCCTCCACAGCTGCTGCCACACTTCCGGGTCGCGCGCATCACCCCTATGGGCGGATTCAGGGTATATCAAATGCGACGCATAAATTGATCGCGCACTTTGCAACAGCCACGAGATGCGAGATCGCAGAATTATGGAAGCAACAGGAAGTACCAATCATCCCCAAAATTAGAAACAGGATTTGGCATGTCTGCCGGATGGAACAATTGACGAGTCTGGTTAATGACACCGGCGAAATCTTTCTAAAAGTCTGGACGCCATGGCTGGCACAGACAGATATCCCAGGGGTAAATACCACAGCAATATTCCAATGATAGTAGCAAATGCGTTCTCCTTTGATGGCAAAGAGACCCTACACCACATAGCGACGGACCGGTATGCATAAAACAGACAACAGCCCCGACCACACAAAGAGTAGAGAAAAGCACAGGCGGAAACCCTCCTGGGACAACGATGGAACAGGGTACCACAGGAACCCAAGACGGATCCAAAAGTCTCAGCGAACGGCACCATCGCTCCCCCTCACACAATGGTTCCTCCTACCCCCCCTCCCCTTCCCCCCAGGCCCTATGTCATGTATGTCTGGTGTGTCGCGTCTAACGTGTTAGGTAATGAGAAAACGAAACCAGACAGCTCACAGTCCAACTTCTCTTGGCATCCCTACATCAACCTCTAATACCCTAGGTTATATTTCCTGCAGAACCTTAGACCAATGGTGGAACCTACGGTAGGACATAGAAGCGCACACACACCCCAAAATCATGATGTAGTATCTTTATTTTAATATGACAATTCACTGAGAAGTTATACACTTGTATGAAAGCACCTCAAGTTGTATCCTCCATGGTGGAAGTGGTGTCCAGGATGACTCCACGATGGTTAACTGTCTCAGCGTTTGCATCCTGAGCGGCCTCCCTGAACTCCAGTGTTAACAGCGGCAAGTGGAGCTAGTGGCAGTGAACTTCGGATATGGTGACATCCCTTTCTGTCAACCTGTAGGGTACTCATTACATCCTCTACACCAGCATTAACCCTCAGTGTCCTAGACAGATTCATACCGGCTCCTTAATAATATTGTATTAACAATGTGTACCTTATTTTATGTTGGTTACAACACTATCAAATGTTGTAGTCATATAAGAATTTTTAAGCACCTGTGGACTCTGAGAGGACCACTATAAAAGTGAAAGGGTTAAATTCCAAAATGTTAATATTAACTATTTTATGACATAGCACTCAAGAGCCACATTTGTTTTATTTAACTCCCACGTTGTCTGGGGATCATGATCCCTGTGAAACTGTCTGGTCTCCTGTGCCAGTGATAACCAAGGTAATAGAGTGGATGACAATACTTCAGAATTCACAAGGATAAATCACACATTTCAATGCTTTCTCAGTGTCAAGATAATTCACAAATCAAAAATGGCAGCCACTAAACTCCATTGAGGGGCTTTGTATACCTTTACATCAGGGGTGGGGAACGTGCGGCCCGCGGGCCGCATAAGGCCCGCAAAATGATTTGGTCCGGCCCCCCGTGCAGCCCTGCCCTTTATATTTAAAAAAAAAAAAATATTAAAAAAAATTAAAAATGGCAGCGATTCAGCATGCACAGATCAGAGGTCCCACAGGGCAAGCACGGTGTCCGGTCTGATGCTTGTGAGCCCGCTCCCCCCCCCTCTTCCCAACTTCCGACTGAGGGCGGGGAAGCCCCAACCCAGCATCCACCGCGCTGTGCTGACCTGCGCACTACCAGAGGACAGCCAGTGCGGGGTTTACAGTGAGAAGTGCGGCTCTGCACTGGCTGTCAGCTCAACCCGAGAAGCCCAAACCACTGCAGGCTCTGCTGGAGGGGAGAGGAAGGGGGAGGAGAGGAAGGGCGTGACGGCAAACAAGCTGAGGAACTTCCTTCTGGGACAGCATGCTTTAGGTAGGAAGAGCTGTACCTTATCAATAGTCATTCTGGCCACACCTCCCTGTTTATGGGAGAGAATCCCAGTCTTAGCTAAATTTATGTATATGTGTGTGTGTATATATATGTGTGTGTGTGTGTGTGTTCCTCTCTCCTCCCTCTCTCCCCTCCTTTCTCCTCCCTCTCCCCCACATATATGTAATATTTATTCAAACGTTGGCCTTAAAATGTACTGGTCAACGTGTCAATTTATTTTGATAGGAAAATCTGAGGGATGTCTTCATATGTTATTGTCTTCTCTGGCTTAACACCCATTGCTTTTGTTAGGAGCTAGGAAAGGAATCAAAGCGATATGAGAAAATAGCGCTACCATGACTTGGCGGTTTGTACAGAATTTACAGTAGCAGCCATATATAAGAAGCCCCACCAAAAATAATTTTACATGAAAACTGACAGCTAAGTTTATGATTAAGATAAAATAGAAATATGTTGTTTAGTTTCTGAAAGTAAACTATTGTAAAGGTTCAACATAGCAGCAAAACCCAGCAATGTTCTGGCTTCAGGAAAAACCCAATGACCAAAACAACATGCTGGGGGGGAAAAAAGTCAACAATATACCTGTATTTCAAATAGTTTACAACTAGTCTTATCACAAAAGAGATTAGGTAAAGATCGTAAAAAGACCCCCCCCAAAGCATTCGGTTACTATAGCGACATTACACGTCTACCATTATTTCAAAATACATCGCCTTTTCTGATTTAAAGAGAAACACTTCAATCACATATTTAACCAATTAAACATGCCACTGAAATCTTTGGTCCTAGGAGGGACCGACCCTTGAAATGTCTTGTGGCTTTGAAATGAGCAATAAATAAAAGCTCAGCGTTTGCTTCTTCTTTTTAGCATGTTTCAGCTGGACTGTGGGAACAGACCAGTGAGCAGGAGGTGACCTGCCCCGGACAAAGAGGGAACGCATTTTCATTCTGTATATCTCTTCTTTTTTTTGCAAGATTTGTGCGCCTCATTTCGGATTCCAGGGAATATCTCCGCACACCAGGCGCGGGTATTATTACTTGACAGCGCTCATGGTCCAGTGGAGCTTTTGAGTGTCAGCCCTGCGTTCAAACAAGTGGAGACCCCCCAGGGCTACAAGTTTGAAGCATTTAGCAACACAGTATTTTATTGTTGGCGTCAACAAGGGATTTCAGCGCGGCTTTGGAAATGGAAATCGTTAACTGTAGATACCTAGGGGTCTCAACACGGGGGATGTTCTGAAATTAGTAGAAACACTGCAACCTTAGCACACACTTATTCATTTTTGTTTATGTGATGTATACAATATAAATATATATATATAACATCACATTTTCAGTTATGGTGGGTGAAAAAGGCAACAAGAAGCCTCCACCGTATAGCATATAGCAAATACAATTGCACATTTGCATGTCATTTCCCAGAATCCCTTGCTGCGGTGGAAACACTATATGCTGGTGATAATGGTGAAAGGCGGAGTTGCAGACCGGTCTAAGACATGTGAATGTGCTCACAAGTGATCTTTTTATTTGCTCTATATATATATATATATATATATATATATATTAATGAAAAAAGAAAAAAAGGGAACCCGTTTAGGAGCACTCAGGTGTACGAAATAACAAATAGCATTTTATTAATTGACACAATGTAAAGTGAAAAACAGTACAAGATTAAAAACACTTAATAAAGGCTAGGACCCCTGTCACGGGTACTACCCATAGAAACACTTAGGCAAAACTAAGGAATAACTAGACAATATATATCCTAATTATATAACAATGGATAGTGACTAATGGACACAGCGATGGACCAGGTTAGTCAAAACAGGTTATCAGGTTAACACGCACCTATACCGTGCATAGAATATATTGCGTCCCAAGCAACAAGAAAGTGACAAGTCAAAGTATAAATGACAATCTCAAGCCAACAAAAATTCTGCTACAACATGCAGATAAATGAACCAAAACCAACAGCAAATAATGAATCTCTGAAGGAAATAGGTAACCTGATTTGAGTGAGTCACTATGTGTTTAGGACAGATAAGTATGTAAATACACAGTGTTCTGCCCTAGCCTCCTCACCACTCCAAGTTTAAGTCCTTTGACGAAACGCGTAGGAGTGGGGGTGGTAGGCAGGACCCCTGGATGATGTTCACGTAACTATGCTACCCAACACGGCTGCAATTTATTTTTCTGGACTCTGACTCTCCATTTACATCTTAGACACAGACAACATACAGTACACAGGTTAACTTATTAGGAGTTCATCATTAGGCTGTATCCTATACATGCTATTTACATACTTATCTGTCCTAAACACCTAAACACCTAAACACTCATATTTCCATTGAAATATGTTATTAACATATTTTATTAATATTTTTTCTATTTTTTATATATTTTTTCTTTATGCATATTTCATATTAAAGTCATTCATTTGTTATATATGTTTTATCTTATAGTAACATAGGTTCTATTTTATATTTACCCCCCTTGGCCACCCCATAGGTTGTTTTAACACAGTAGCTAACCTACTCACAGTTAGGCAGGTTGTTGTATTAGGCGCTCCTTTATATCTCTGTTTTGTTCTGTTATATATATATATATATATATATATATATAAATATATATGTATATATATATTAAAACAACTGTAAATATTACTGTATGATCATTTGCATGTCTTACAGGTCTCCCTTTTCCCCTACCCCAAAGAACAACTCCTTTTTTAGGGGAGACAAGCCAATCAGGCCCTACCCCAAGAGGAAAACAAGGAGGGGGAAGGGCAGACTATCTCAGGGACAGGGAAAGATGGGCCTATCAGGAACAGAACCAGACAAGGGGGAGACCCAGAAAGAATCGGAGATACAGATAATCAACCTCTCATCTAAAGCTCTCAACGCCAATCACATTAGTCTATTATCAAAAGGCTTATCATACTGCCCAACTAACCAACTTGACATTTTTGATACCATTAAGGATGTGAATCTGTTTTGCCGTAAGTTGAACTTACATAAGTTTTTTAAGAAACGCAGACTATGGCAAAACAGAAACACACCAATGGAGCACATGAACACACAGGACTGTACAAATATGGAAAACTTGGAAGGTCTTCTAGAAGAGAGTAATAGACCCCAAGGTGAAGGTCCATTCACCAAACTCAAAAACAAATCCATGTTTGTACCACCACCAGACACATGTGCCAATGTAGACGTGTTTTGCCAATTAGTTACCAAAGAGCTGGAGTCCATTAAGATAAGGAAGGGTACACAAAATCTTACATTCCTTGAAAGAGAGGCCCTCCATGATTTAGAAACTGATCCCTCAATAGTCCTGAAACCATCTGACAAAGGGGGGAATGTCGTACTACTCAATACAACAGACTATGAAAGTGAATGTAAACGGATTTTATCCGACCGTGACTGCTATAGGGTACTAACTAGTAACCCTACGACTAAGTTCATGCAAGAACTAATGAACATACTTACAGAAGCTTTAACGAATAAACTCATCTCCAAGCAGGAGTATGACTTTATGCTGGTTAAAAAGCCGCAGGTAGCCACCTTCTATAGCCTTCCAAAGATCCATAAAGGCAAGATCCCTCCCCCAGGAAGACCAATTGTCTCAGGGATTGATAATATCACGTCCCATGTTAGTGTATACCTGGACACTTTCCTACGCCAATACGTCACGTGTTTACCCTCCTACGTCAAAGATACTAAAGATGTCCTTCTGAGAATAGAAAATGTAATTTTGGAACAACACACTATTCTAGTAGGACTTGACGTTGAGGCTCTGTACTCGAGCATCCCTCATGAACTAGGGATCACTGCGGTTGAGCATTTCCTCCAAGCACGAGGGCACTCTGACATTCCACATAACGCCCTGGTGCTAAACCTATTAAGATATACTCTGACCCATAATTTTTTCCTCTTTGACCACCTCCTTTACCACCAGGTACAGGGCACAGCTATGGGTACGACCTGTGCACCCACATATGCCAACCTGTACCTGGGATGGTGGGAAGAGACCGCTGTCTTCCTTGAGGAATTTGAGAGATATACCCAACACGTCGTATTATGGGTCAGATATATCGATGACATTCTCCTCTTCTGGAATGGTACCAGGGCGTTACTGGTGGAATTTATTGCACACCTAAATAATAATGCTTTCAACCTCAAACTCACATATCAGTCCAGTAAGCAACAATTAGACTTTTTGGACATCACCATTAGTAAGACTGAGACTGGGAGCCTGGAGACTAACATCTTCAGGAAACCAACATCTACCAACTCATTACTTATGGCTACAAGCCATCACCCCAGGCATATTGTTGATAATATTCCCGTTGGTCAGTTTTTGCGGTTGAGACGGAATTGCTCCTCCCTAGAGGAATTCAAATTGCAATCCGTAGACATGACAAGGAGGTTTAGGGAAAGGGGCTACTCCAACAAGGTCATTAAAAAAGCCCACTACAGGGCACTAACGACAGTTAGAACTGAACTTCTTGTACAAAGACAAAAGCAAAATGAGGACAATACCATACGCTTTTTGGCAAATACAGCAGCCAATGGCAGGAAGTTAGAAACATCTTTAATCGGTTCTGGCATATCCTTCTGGAAGACGCTGATCTGAAGAAGATACTACCAGGAAGACCAAGCATGGGCTGTAGGCGCAGCAGAAACGTCAAGGATCGGCTCGTACGCAGCCATTTTCAAACGATCCCTAAAAAAACATGGTTAGGAGAGAAACCAAAAGGTTTTTATAAGTGTACGAGATGCAAGGCCTGTCCCTACATGCAGAACATTAAATCATATACAAATAACAACTGCACAACATCTTACCAGATCAATGACTTTATGAATTGTGATACCAGTGGTGTTATATATCTCATGACATGTAGCTGTGGAAAGAGGTATGTGGGGAAGACCCACAGACCCTTCAAAGTACGGGTATTAGAACACCTGGGTAACGTAAGGAATCTTACGGATACCCCCATTGCTAGACACGTTGCCGAGCATCATCAGGGTAACCCCAAAACAATGATGTTCTCTGCAATTGAACATGTTCCTCCAAGACCGAGAGGAGGCGACTGGGATAAAATCCTCCTCCAACATGAATGTCGATGGATTTATCTCCTTCAGACACAGGCCCCCTCGGGACTTAACGAGGGTTTCATGTATTCCTCATTTCTACGCTAGTGTTAATGTTAAGCAAGGACACTACACATCCCCTTGCTTACTTACCTTTTCAAGAGACACCACTATTATGGCATCCAGTTCATCAATGTAGCCCTCACCCTCACGATAGAAAGTCAATACGTATATACACCTACATGCTAGTATAGTGAGCTACATTTATATACATCTATGCCATTGCTTTACTTAACATATAGTTGAATAATGAGACATCTTTTTGGGATCATGGTATACAGCATGTAAAGAAAGTCTAGATCCGTATTGACCTTAGGGGCGGATCACCTAAGTGGGCGCACACTCCTACACCTCTACTACTGTACGCGTTTATCTACCTTTTGCAAGAGTAACCTACGTTTACAATGGCATTCAGTATATTTATGTAGTCCTCACTCCCACGTTAGTGAGATATATACATCTATACGCCAGTATGTACTATAGAGGGCTATACCCATATGCCACTGTTTACTTACCCTATTTACACTTGATAAATGAGATAGCCTTATCATTACACAAGTCCTCTTACCTACCTTTTTGAGTCTCCCACCAGCCACATAAAGTTATCTGGTACTGCACTTACCACAATGAGTGCACCACAGTATCAGGACACCTGTGCATAAGGATAACCCACAGTACACTGAATGTGCAAACCTTTACTAAAGTTACGAATATTAGAAGTCCTGAACGATTCGTTTTTTG
Organism: Ascaphus truei; assembly: GCA_036426205.1. Lineage (NCBI taxonomy): Eukaryota > Metazoa > Chordata > Amphibia > Anura > Ascaphidae > Ascaphus > Ascaphus truei. The sequence continues at coordinate 87,450 of WSYH01000265.1, forward strand.
ACTTAACCCGGTCTGACAGGGTCATTTACGCTATGTTTCTATGCTAATATTACCAGTTATAATAGGGACCAATAGGAACACAGATCCCCCTATATATACCAGTCACCTAGACGGAAGGGCAGACTCCTCCCCCTGATGAAGCGCGTCATCCGCGCGAAACACGTGTCGGGTGTTTGCTGACGTCATGACGGCGACGTCACTGTAGGAGCGACTGCAAAGACACTCTCAGCCATCTGAAACGGGTTGTATTCCTTTATTCTCCTGGTATAGGCTAGCCGGTTTTCAGCTCCCTGAAGCTGGGACTTATTATACCTCACCCCTTGTGGGCTTTGGCAATTCGCCAACCACGGGCTTTGTTGCGGCTGTAACGGCAGCCATCTGTGTTTAAGGAGTTTCTAGCTTTGTGAGCTAACTTGGCAGAGGTGTGAATTGCGAGACGGATATGCCATTACCCTCTTGGGGTCTGTGATTATACTGTCGCATATAGGACTGCATTATCCACAGTATATATATCCTTGGTTTACCCTACACGTAGCACATAGTGCTGATATTTACCAACCTAGGAATACTCTGTCACTTACCCATTCCCAGCCAATCACACAGACTGCAGTACTCCAGCTACACACGCTATAGGGTCCACACCCTGGTTATTGCAACACAGTTCTAGGAGTATATACACCAGTAGGAATACCACTCCTATATACCCAGACTCAGTGGCTATATGTGTCCCTAAGTTTGCAGGAGCCTATGGGGTGCACCCTGCAATTATAAAGGTTTAATAGTACTATAAGCACCTCCATTAGGACTCCATTCGCTCCTTTTAGGGGTCCAGTTCATACCCATTTTTATCTATTTGAGTGTCTATTATTGAATTATGTAATAAAACTTTTTTATTTTTTGCGCCGCTTTCGCCTTTTCGTTTCTGGTATGGGGGATATTTTACCCTACTACTTCTGAAACATTTACATACAGTTTAGAGTGCAGTTATAGGGGTACTTCTTGAACTTCTCTGTTCAAATCCTGTTTGCATGTCTTAGACAGGTCTGCAACCCTGTCTTTCCCCATTATCGCCCAGCATACAACGCTTCCACTGCAGCAAGGGATTCTGGGAAATGACATGCAAATGAGCACTCAGTGCCACCTTTTGTCTCAAGCTCGTATTACACAAGCAAATCCTCAAGCCAATGCATGCTGTTTTAAACACAGCTTTTAGACAGAGGCTGGGATGATGTGTATATATGTGTGTGTATATATGTGTGTATATATATATATATATATGTGTGTGTACATATGTGTGTGTGTATATATATATGTGTGTGTGTGTGTGTGTGTGTGTATATGTGTGTGTGTATATATGTGTGTGTGTGTGTGTATATGTGTGTGTGTGTGTGTGTGTGTGTGTGTGTGTGTGTGTATATATGTGTGTGTATATATGTGTGTGTGTGTGTGTCTGAGAGAGAGAGTGTGAGTCTGAGAGTGAGAGTGGGTCTGAGGGTCTGAGAGTGGGTCTGAGTCTGAGAGTGGGTCTGGGTCTGAGAGTGGGTCTGAGTCTGAGAGTGGGTCTGAGACTGAGAGTGGGTCTGAGTCTGAGAGTGGGTCTGAGTCTGAGAGTGGGTCTGAGTCTGAGAGTGGGTCTGAGAGTCTGAGAGTGGGTCTGAGAGTGGGTCTGAGTCTGAGAGTGGGTCTGAGAGTGGGTCTGAGAGTGAGTGGGTCTGAGAGTGAGTGTGTCTGAGAGTGAGTCTGAGAGTCTGAGAATGCGTCTGAGAGTCTGAGAGTGAGTCTGAGAGTGGGTCTGAGAGAGTGAGTGGGTCTGAGAGTGAGTGGGTCTGAGAGTGAGTGGGTCTAAGAGTGAGTGGGTCTGAGAGTGAGTGCATCTGAGAGTGAGTCTGAGAGTTTGAGAGTGAGTCTGAGACTGGGTCTGAAAGTGGGTCTGAGAGTGAGAGTGGGTCTGAGAGTGAGAGTCTGAGAGTGGGTCTGAGTCTAAGAGTCTGAGAGTGAGTGGGTCTGAGTCTGATTTCCCTCCCCCTGCCGTGTGTGTGTGTGTGTGTGTGTGTGTGTGTGTGTGTGTGTGTGTGTGTGTGTGTGTGTGTGTGTACGTGTGTGTGTGTGTGTGTGTACGTGTGTAGACACCAACCCACAGTCAGTCATAGTCACCCACCACCCAAGAGTCAGTCAGTCACCCAATGAGAAGCAGTTTCAGTCATCACAATAGTGGTGAGTTAATTAAATGTTTCACCAAATATAGCAGGCTAATTTTTAAGTTGATAATTTTGTATGGCCCTCGAATGATTTTATAAATATCAAAATGGCCCTTGGCAGAAAAAATGTTCCCCACCCCTGGTCTATAGTGTCTCATATTGAACACAAGCACAGGAGACACTACACATCCTCCACACACTACTAATGTGACATAGGATTATTCACCTTGATAATCTGTTAACACTCACAGAAACATTTTATTTTATTTGTTGCAGTCTAGACAGGTTCATTTGTTACCATCCCCAGCTCTAGACCACACCCCTCATTGTACAGAGAATCAATGTATGCTTAATTGAATTGAATTATATTTTATAAAATAGTTTTCATTGTATTTGGATGCCTTATTTTAAACATTGGTATAATAAAATTGTTTACTACTGATGTGCGCCGTGTTGGGAATTCTTTTTCTCTTTGGTACCCCTGTGTACCCCTGCTGAACATTTTATTTTGACTACATTTGACTGAAGTCATGGGTCTCCGGAGCTGAGCCGCATTCATTTCTACTCCTGAGCCCCTCGGCTTCAAGCATAGGTGATTAAATTAATATTACAGGTCAGCTTCATTACCTTAGTGGGTAATGACTTAGGTAATGAAGGGGTTAAATAGAAGTGCATGCTTCGTGGGTTATAGAGGGGGTGGATGAACCTTGTAGTTGCCCCAGGGTGGGTGGATAGTCCACCCTGAGTGGTATTAACCCCTCTCTTAACTTAGAGATTATAACTTGTAAAGAAATGAAGGGGTTAACCCACCTCTCACTCGGCATATACACCCACCCTCGGGCAATTACAAGCTTCACCCACCCAGGAATGGTCAAAAGCCCCATTATACAGATCAGCATAATAGTGCATTAGCACATTGACAATAGAAGCAGGGGTGTCGTTCCGTGCAAGGGATGTCACTGTAAATAGTCCCTCTTGCAGCCGTTAGTCAAGGGGGGGTTCCACACATCCCCTATAAAAATGAGCTCCCAAACAAGAAAAACAAGTGACAGGCAGGCGCACTGAGGTATAATAAACACTTTATTACTTACAGAGGGGAATAATACAGCAATAGACAACCACGGTCTACTGATAGGGAAGGATTCAAAACAAAACAGAAGTGTTAAAATAACTGGTTAGCCACCTGTACAAACGGGGGATGGGAACAGGTAAATACTAAATCACTATGTACTACAGAGGGGGTCCGGACCGATCTGGGTACATACCCTGTGGGAGGAAGGGAAGTGAAGTGTAGGGACCTGCTCCCTCCGACTGCAAAACTCCAAGAGGGAAAGCACATACAGTAGACAATAAACCATTAGCTAACAAGCATTTATTAAATAAAACTTGTACTTACCCCTGCCTCATCCCGCTCTTCAGTGTCACCCAACATTTTTTACATGAATACCTTGTGCTCACTAATCACTTAATTACCTTTGCAGTTATTAACCAATATGGTAATGAAGGTGTTAACCCCCACAGTAAACAGCCAAGAGGCATATACACACTCCCCGGTGCATATACCCACATCATCAACCCCTTTTACCCCCAACCCCCTCCCCCCCCACACACACACACACAAATGGAAAAAAGCATTATAACTAAATATGCCAAGTTGTGGTTTATGGTATTTTAGTTTAATTATATTAATATACACATTTACATAAAATAAATATTACAATACCTTACAAATCTACACTATCCAATAAAGCCAGTGATTGTCACTGTGGTTACATATGCCCTCAATGGGGGCACAGATTATCCCATTGACAAACAATGGGCAACCTACTACAGTACCTACACCCTCTACCCGCAACAGCCCACCACACTCCCACTACCTACACCCTTTACCCGCAACACCCCACCACACTCCCACTACCTACACCCTCTACCCGCAACACCCCACCACACTCCCACTACCTACACCCACTACCCGCAACACCCCACCACACTCCCACTACCTACACCCTCTACCCGCAACCCACACTAGAACCTACACCCTCTACACGCAACCCCTGCCCCTACTACTTACACCCTCTTCCCGCAACCCCCCTACTACCTGCACCCTCTACCCGCAACCCCCCCCCACTAATTATGAAAGCTAACAATCTATTCCTTCTCCTGTTATCGATCAGGAAATGCAGCCTTCCCAGGTTAAATTAAATGGCTGCCTTGCTGTTTCAATCAATCGTTCAGTCATTGTAACTCAGGAGAAACAATGTATCCTTAGATTGCTAAAGTCAAAGATTTATTTTGTTAAGATTGCAGCTCAAACTGCTAGCACTATTGGCTAATAATTATCAGTAACCAAGAATTGATACTAAAATCTTGCACTGCTGGGAACGTGACATAAAGCTTGATATAAAAATCAAAGGATAATTGTTTTAAAAATCATTAAAAAAATTGCTTTGTTCAATGTAAAATACATTAAAGGTACTAAGTATTATTTCATAATACACAACTGATGTTTTTTTAACACACACATGTAGGATATTGCTTGAATTGCTCATTTTCTTCACAGCTGAGATAGCTACTTAAATTAAAGCAGGCCAAGTTAACACTTTCTTCCTGGTTGAGATTTTGAGATAGATGGGTTGTCCGAGCTACAGATGAGGAGACAAAGAAGAATGGCTATTTTGGAGAGAGTAAGGAGGGAGAGGAGATAGAGAGGGGAGAGTGAGAGGAGAGAGAGAGAGAGGAGAGAGAGAGAAGAGAGACCAAAGGCTTGGCAGGGTGGGTGATATTGGTCTGGCCACGGTTGTACCGCCACCGAACAACCTTGGAGGGCCTGACTGAGCAGGAGATCATCAGTCGCTATACTGTAGATTGAGTTCAGCGGCTATCTTGGAGCTCCATGCAGACTTAAAGCTGCAGTTCAAGCAATATCCTACGTGTGTTTTTTTTTTATAAATCAGTTCGGAACTATGAGAAAATACTTGTAGCATTTAAAAAAATAAAAAAATAAAAAATAAACAATTTTAAAGACATGTTAAATTTATTCTAATGTAACAAGCATTGTTGTTTCAATAGCAACCATTTACAAAGTCACATTCCCTTCACTTTCTGAAACAGCATCACCTTTTTGAGCCCTGCCCTCTCCAGCAGTGAACCAATAAAGTGCCTGCTTGGTCCCATGATCTTCCTCACAGAACATTGGCTGTCAGTGCAGCAGAAGATTACCTAAGATGTATTTAGTGAACCCCAGCCGAATTTTAGGAGAACGGATCGATCAGAAACTTAGCTAATCACTTGCCAGTGTGTGGATTGTATTGATGCACATATTGAATTTAAAAAAAAGTCCCTCGCCATTTTACAAGGCTCAGCTCATTATATTTTCTTCCTTCTGCATCTTTTCAGACAACTGTGGGAATAGTAGGTGGGGTATCGAAGCCATCATTCTCGTGAGCCATTAGCCAGTTTCTATCTGCAATGAACCGACGCGCTAGGAATTATATACATTTTCCTAGTGAGCAGACAGAGTAGCAGGAACTCAGAACTTTTATAACATACCCAATGTGATGGGTGCAGTAGATTGCACACATGTTGCGCTGATCCCACCACTTGAAAGGGAGGAGGGGTCCCGTAATAGGAAATACTATCACTCCCTTAATGTGCAGGTCGTATGTGATGCACACATGGAAATTGTGAGTGTTTTAACCCCATATCCTGATTCCTGTCACGATACCTATATACTGCGTCAATCGTCAGTCTTCCGTGCATTTGAGGCAGGGAGATTTGGCGCAGGATGGCTGGTGCATGAGTACATTGAACAGGACAAATTCCAAGAATGTCACTTTTGTTTCGTGTATATATTGTTTTAGCGACTATACTTATAATATGTCTGGTATACATTTACTTCACCATTATCAAAGTTAAACCCAACATATACTGCACCGACACACTTTATTCGAGCAAATACCCTGTATGTACCTGGCAGATACCTGGAATGCGCCGCTCCTCACCTCTGACAGCCCCGTTGCATTTGCCTTCCCAGCTGGGTTCATGCCTGGCTGACGGCGGCTGATCTGTTAAATGATAATGATTAGGATTTAATAGGCTGCAATGCTTCGCGTGTCTAATGGCATAAATTCATGAATTGTAATGCAGTATATATATATATACTGTGCAGTATTGCAGCCAGCGGGAATAAAATGCTTCAATCCCTGCCTGGAAAATAACCCAATGCACTCGGGCAGAAAACAGTCACAAACCTCAATACACCCGGGTATACCCGAATTCGTGGGACTAGCCGAGCTCGAATAAAGTGTGTCGCCAGTGTATTACACATGTGAAGCAGCTGACTGTTTTAATTAACCAATCATCCCCGAAAAACAGGCCACCTGTTCGTTCTCACCATGACAATTACCTCCCACCCCTTTTTCTGATGTGTGCATGAGAGGGGTGAAGGGTGTGCATGTACACAAGGGACATTACTGTCCTTTTTGTTCCATATTAGTTATATTCATGATATTGACTAACAAAAATTATTTCTATTGTGTTCATATTATACAAAAGTTACGTCATATACTGTAAAACATTGTACACTATATCTATTTAGAATATTCTTGACTACTATAACTTATGCTCAATGCTTTGGATAGGTAGGTATATTGTTAGTGTTAATGAATGAATGTGCAAATCTTCTTTTCCTTTACAATACAAAATGCAGGACATGAGATAGAGCATGCGGGAGGTTGGAGGGGATGAGTTCAAGATGATTTAAGATGATTGGAGACATCGTGGAAGAGAGGAGGCAAAGAGGGAGTAGCGAAAGGTGTCTCATTGATGTGTTTTATCATTTAGATTAATTTGTTTATGTCAGGGTGTTAATAATTGTAACAAAATGTAACTGCCGTTGTTTAAAAAAATGTTGATCTTGACTTAGTATTGTTCTATGTCATTTTATATGTAAACAAATTCAAAATGTGTTACTTTCAGTTTAATATTTATAGGATACTGTATATTGTGCTGTATTTTGTCATCATAAATTAATTTGAAGATGTAAAAAAAGTCAATGTGTGAGAAATATTATAACTTGTGAATATTATTTACATAACAATTGTGTTTTGTCTCATCAGTAAACGCTACACTTAACTCCAGTTTTGCATGTACATCAGTAACGTAATGACAAATGTTTTCACTTGGTTCATAAATTTCAGCGTCAAAATACAACTAATCATTTTTTTTGCTCTGTGTTAGACACAATGGCAATAAATATTGGTAACAAACGTGTATAATTTGCAGCTAAGATGCAGCAAGCTTATATTAAACAGCATAACACAGTTTTAGATTCCACTGTTAATATTTGTCACATAGAGCAGAGGAGGGAGTGAGGTCTTCTCTAGGCATCAGGGAAAGCCACATAATGTGAGAACTGACCTTGCCCAGTAATATTTGTTGCGGGGTAGACTTTTCAGCTTCATAGACGTAACGTGGGGGAGGGGGGATGGATTTGTCTATTTTATGCATCCATCTAATTGTAATGGGTTTCCCCCCCCCCCCAAATCGCAGATTGGCCCCTCTAGGGAAATACTACTCTGGTTACACATGGCTATAGTGTGGTGCACCTGCTGGCTTACAGGACTCCTGAGTCTCCCGCTTGATGGTATTAAGGGGAATAGCATCCGGACTGGCTTGTGAGGTAATGTTGAGTCATACTCACTCATGGTACAGCGCCTCCATCTCTTCCAGATCCCCAGCGTAGCAGGGAGGAGTCTCTGAAAGAGAATCTCTATGTGCACCTTCTTCCCAAGTGACTCCACACACAGGACAGAAGCGATATCTTTCTTTGGCATCCTTTATTAACAGCAGACATGGACAGCCACCCATCATAGTGGCTTGGTTGTCTAGCCACTCATTCTCAGATTGCCAACTCAAAGGAAGTCCCTGACCTTACAATCCCAGGCAAGGGCCCCGAAAGCAGGTCTACTCCCTAATGAAGTAGGAGGTATAGTCTTCCACACCACTCCCTAGAGGGAGAGCCACAAACACTGCCAGAGCCCTGACAGGTTGCTGGATAGACTCACCTCACTCAGATGGTGAGGCACACACACTAAATTCAGGAAGTGCTGCATATTATATCGATTCAGTAGGCACCACCCCTGTGTCACTGTTAGTGGACACAGAGTCTGATGTCACTTCCTTCATTGAATCATATACATCACGGGAGGTGAGGGCAAACCCCATGATTACACCTGGCAAACCTGCCCTTTTAACAGTGTGACGATAGTGAGGGTTTGGCCCGGGATTAACGGGGTTACCCCCCAAGGGCCCCCTCTAACCTCACCAGGGAGACAAGGGGTTAACTGGGCTGAGGCCCAGAAATGTGATTTGACCCTTGTTATAACATGACAATGCTTATTCCCCTGTGTAAATGATGTTGTTGCTGGATCAGTGTCTGCATAACACACCCACTGGGTCATAAGGGGTTAATGAGCTACAGTTTAAGAAAATTCCACTGTATGGTGTCTTTTCAGGAAATATGGACTTCAAAGGGCTTAATTGAAGTTGATTGTGAAAAGCAGAAGGGTTTTTTAGTGTACAGTATGTTAATACCTGTTTGCAGCCAGCCCTTGAGTCTTGGGGTGCAGCCTCAGGGGAACCCCCCAAGTACCCACATAGTAAAAATGGCACTTTGTCACAAGAGGGACATATATTTTTGATAAAGTGCTTTTCTGGGGCAGTTTTTGAAATGTACAGGCAGAATGATAATGGTGTGCTAATGCTAATGTACAGGCAGAATGCCTGCCCTTTTGTAATGCATGAGGAACCAAATGGTCTTGACACCTTAAAGCTGGGTTACCTCTGTATGCTAGATAGGACATCTTGCTAGGTGTGATACATAGTGATCAAAAAGTAATTACCTAATTGTTTATGCGGGGAGCTAAAAGCCTGCTTCAAAAGGTTTTATTGATGGGGCCAGGGTGGGCTACCCCAAGCAGGATATCTGAATGGGTGTCCTTATTAAATATAAGAATATTATGAGATGTCCTTGGCTGACCAAGCTAAGAATCACATATTTGTATCCGTGGGATTTAGCATATCTTTTTGAGTCTAAACACTGTGTATTTAACCGCTAATAAATGCCAGATATTAATATCTCTATTAATTTTCATATTACCCTGTAATGTTTGGTCTCTCTGCGAGCGTCAGGTGTGACGGAATGTATTAATATATCGCACCTGCCTGTATGTATTACTGAACTCAAGTTAGGGAGTGATTTGCAGTAAATATGAAATTTTGGTTGAGTTCTGAGAAACTGCAGCCCCCCTGCTATGATAATGAGCAGGAAAGACTAGAATTTACATTGCCTGGTCTAAAAGCTAAATTGCTAATTGCTTATGCTTGGCCCAACGGACAAAAGGAACTAATCAGAAAAGTGTGACCTTTCACACTGGACACTGGAAGTCCAAACTGAGCTTCAAAAGCTTCAAAGGGACTTTTGCTAGCCGTCGCGGCACCTAGGGTAAAAGAGATGAGTTTGACATAGTATATAAGTCAAAGCCACCCTTTACCCATTGTTCTTCATGCAAATGTTCTTCATGCAAATGTTCTTCATGTTCTTCAAGCAAATGTTCTTCATGATCTTCATGTCTGCATGTCATCAGGCCGGTGTCTTTATGCAAGGTCTTGGGATGATGCAGGTATTGCTGTATAACTTTGCCTGTCTTGCTGTGATGTCAACTGAAATATATGGGAGAAGTGGCCCAGTCTGTATCCTGATGGCCTTCTGTCCTAATCTTTAAGTAAGTGTCTATATTTTGCCTGTTATTTGTACATATCTGTTGTGTTCACCTTTATCAAGGAATAAATGACATTTTATCATATCTAAGTCTCGTCCCAGTTCAAACCCAGGTATATATATATTTATATATAGTTTTGGTGTAAATTACAGCCTGTCATAAACTACCGTGGCAAACAGGGATTATTGCACAGGAGGAGAAATGCATGTAACCCCAAAATTACACAGGGCTACATAATCAATAGTGTGGGCAAATGCAACAGCACTATTATGAACACGGAATAAGGTATTATTAATGAATAAACTTGTTACTTAGCATATGCAATGTTTCGCGTTTCAATTTTTTTATTAATGTGAAACAGACACACACAATAGTCTCTAAGTATTATCATGTATATAGTATATCTCTGTGCCTACTACTATGGGAAAATGTTTTGTTAAACTGTATCAATCATCCGTACAGTATATCACTTATATGTCTGTAAATTTGAACTGTCAATCTATAAAAAAAAATAATTGTAGAATTTACTGTACCCAATTATTCAACAATAATAAATGTTCTGATTAAAACAGGGGTGCTAACTGTGTGGCGCTACATTTTAAAATGGCGTTACTGAAGCAAGACCCGTGCTTACAGGGGCACTGTGCTCTTCCAAACAAAAATTATACTTATTGCTGGGGAGGGTGCGGGTTCTCTGTAACTGTCTCTTACCTTCTCTCCAGCTTCTCTTCCTGCATCTTCTCATAGTTACGCCGCAAAGTAAAATGATGAAGCGCTGCCATCAAAAGACCACGCAGTGATGACACATGACAGCGCGACCTCGCACACATTAGGAAATACAGAATAGAGGGCGGCTGGGCCGCTAAAAAGCCGCCATTGTTATCCCCACACAAAGCCCAGCCGGAGCTGCTACCCCCCCCCCCCCCCCACACTCCTACGGAGGTAAGTATCTCGGAAAGTAGGGGGTCCCCGGAGCTGAAATTAAAGCAGTTCCGCTACGGAGACCCCCTGATTCAAACCTGCACTTTATTTTTTTTAAAGGAAAGCAGGATTGCTGCTTTAATGGGGGCAGTACAGATGGCTATATCTGTATGTAGAAGAAATGATATTGCAAGTATCAATCACTGGAAGTCCATATCTGCTCCCATCACTGCACAGTTATATCCTACTGAGCCACAAGATGTTCCCATCCCGGCTGCTAGCATGCAGTACGTTAAAAAGTTACATTAAAACATCCGACCATATATTCGGCCCAGAATCAATTCTGTCGAGAATTCTCCATGTGACTGACAGTCTGGGATTGGAACGCTAAGAAATCTTAGTTTATGGTGTGTACAATACATGGAGCCTAGAACTAGAATTTGCATTTCCTCTTTTTTATTATTAATACCAAAACACTCCGCGGATTCTGCAGCCAGTGGACAGATTCTAAAGAATTTTACAAATCCGTCCACGGGTTGTATTGAATGGCGGATTTCCATGAATCCGTGCGAATTAAAACCGACCAAATCCATTTACGGATTTTACACCGCAAAACAGATTTTTTTTTTGGGGGGGGGGGAAATGCGAGAAAGGGGGAAGTGGGTTTGGGCAGATTCGCCCATCTCTAGTTCTCTCATCTTTTCTGAAGCATTTTAACCGAACTCATGAATGAATAAGGTAGTTAAGAGGAATACAAAATAATAATATCAGCAACAGACAGGGAGAGATCTCTTATAGCAAGTTAAAAAAAATCTATAATGCAAATTAAATGGGGATTAGCAGGGAGTGCTGCGGTAACCGCTAGTCCGTGCTAATCACCATTTTATTTGCATTATAGATTTTTTTACTTACTTTAAATGATGTCTCCCAGCCCTTTCCAAAGATGTTTTTTTTATGTTTAATATCTGATGCTATCGTTCAGGGGATATACTTTATATTAAGGAAGGATGCAATGACTTTGTCTCCAGAGCTCACTGCAGTTTATAGGTTACTATGATAAGGTCAAAAGCATTGGATTAAGACAATCATATTAAAAAAAAAGAGAGAGAACAGGTGAAGCTCAGGCAGCGAGATACTAACATGATATGAGTTAAACTGGTAAAGGTTTCTGGTGGGGGGAGGAGAAATGCTCCTTTAGGTTAACATTGGGCTGAAGGAATATTTTAGTGGTAAGAATAATGCCTTTGAAACAGAAGACCTCCAGTTCATATCCCAGTGTTAGGTTTACTTGTGACCTTTAGTAAGTCCTGTGCTTTCTATCCCTAGGCATTAGGAGCAATTTACAGTATATATTGCAAGCGCTTTGAGTGTACACTGCGGTGCTAGGTAATAAGAAAATGTATTATCCGTAGCAGAAAGTAAATGGCACCAGAGTGCACTATGAAAGACATTCCCACTCCAGGTTCATGTTATTGCTAGCATAGTGATCAGGAGGCCTTGACCTGCCTGGTGAAATCTCTTTGGATCATATCCTGGCATATTCCCACATGGCTACTTTAAAAGGTAGTTATGCTTCACACACACTGGTCATCAGTTTCCACTTGGCTGAAGTGACAGAAGTAATTCGCCTTGTCTCTATGTCATGAGGACTGAGGTGTTGCACAGCTGGATGGGGCTTGTTTCTGCTTGTTTCTTCTGTAGAAGCTGCTCTAACACATAGAAAGTGGGAGTTCACCTGTTCAATACCTTTAAAGGTTAACCCCTTAGGATCACCGTTGTGTGCCAGGGCAAAATGCTTAGAGACACTGTGTGTCAATAACTTCCATTTAATGTTCCCTATGTGTTCTGAGATACGGGTACGTAGTGGGCAGATGGTCTTCCCCACGAACTGAAGACCACATGGACATTCTAGGAGATATACTGTACCACAAATTTAGACCTACAATTGATATGTTTACAATTTTATAACTTATTCCGGAGGTATTAGATTTGAACAGGTCCCCTACAGTTGAGCTACTGTTTAACTGCAGGCTGCACAACTTTTACAACCAAAAAAAATCCTTTAGGAAGGTCCAACCATGTACATCTAGTTGGTTCTTTATTCCTTAAATCACTAGGTGCTGATTTATTTTTGATATTGGGAGCTTTTCTAGGGATGTGATCCCCCAAAACTGGATCATTTTTTAACACATGCCAGTGTTGATTTAAAATGTGTTTGATTTTTCCAGCGTCCCTATTAAACTGAGTAATAAAAGGTACTTTGAAATTTCTGGTATTCGTATGAGTTTTTAAAATAAAAACAGTTAGATTTTTCTATTTAATTTGTTACATTGTATAAACACACTTATTTATACATGAAGAAGTGGCTCAGTGAGTAAAGACACTGATTGATAACAACAACTCTGAGAGTAAATCAGAGGAACCTGGTTCAATTCCTTGTGTCAGCATCTTGAGTTCTTGTGTTCTTGTGTTCTTGAGTAGTCACTTTATCTCCCTGTGCCTCAGGCACCAAAATCATAAATTGTAAGCTCATCTGGGCAGGGACTGTGTCTGTTATAATCCTATGTGCTGCATACTGCACACTATACAGTAATTGTGAAGCGTCTTGGGTCCCATTGAAAGAAAAGCAATATATCAAATAAAGTTATTATTATTTTTAGTTTATATCTATTTATTTATTTGTCTGCTTTCTTTGTAAACTTTATAGCTATCTGACTCTCTTTATCTGCCACCAGGCTATGTGCATTATAATGTCACCAGTATGATATCACGGGCCAGGACATAGCATACCAGGTATACTGTAGGACCCAGTGGCTGACTTGCTTATCAGAAAAATTGTAATAACTCATAGATTTTAAAAATAGAATGTATCCAATTTCTTCGATCTGAGGAATCATCAGGCAAAATGTGGTTACAATATCTTAAGAGGTGTCCAAATTCTTAGCGAACAGACAAACAACTTTCCAAAATATATAATAGATGTTGATGTATGTCTTGTATGATCCCATTAGATTGCAAGCTCTTTGGGTCAAGGGTTTCCTTGGCCTTGTGTGTAATGCTCATAGTCTAATGTGTATATGTCCATCCCTGAATATGTTATTTGTACTTTCACTCTCACTGAAAAACTTTGCATACATGGTTGTACCTATAGAAATAATAATAATAATAATAATAATACAGTAATAATAATAATAGTTATATATTGCATTGTGAACAGTGTACTGGTGAAAGAATGAAAAAAACTTACGAATTAAGTGGGACAAATGTGTGGCAGTATGGTAAGAAATGTTTAATAGAGTAACACAAACATCAAACACAATATAGCAGGAAACAGACCGTTTGCCTCACAAATGGTGTGTAATGGAGTGAAACAGATTTGTCACAAACAGCCCTGTTTCTTTCCATTAACGTAAGAAAATTGCCTCTATTCTACATTATGGCAAAGTGAATTCACTATATTTCACAGTGATGTAGATTCAATGACTCAAAATGACAGGGTTAATGACATAACACGAATCCCATATAAACAACAATCATGCGGTGTCACTTCAGTTCAACTCAGAATCAAGACTGGGCCTCCGATGAAGTGTTATTTGGGTCTGAAACATGACATTACAATACAACCTTTTTCTCCATTGACATGAAATTGCTGCGTGTACATTGTAAGCATGAGATGTACATTTCCGGTGCAAAAACAGTATGTTGAAGCTAAGAGGTAGTTTGAGCAAGTGTGATACTTTACTGTACTTGTCCGAGATATGGTAACCTGTCTTGTTTGAAAATTTCCATAAACGATGGAGCAAAGAGTGAAATTTGTTTAAGTAAATATCCACTAAATGGGCCAAGTTTGGCCAAAATTCACCAGTATATGTGGAATTCCGCGGATCAGTCACAAAAAGACAGAGCCGTTGTTTTTGTCCCCCCTATTACTGAAAATCAGTCCAACGGATTCAGAATCTACGTCCGGAATCTGAATCCGCAAGGTAGTCCTTGTAAAAGTCCAGAGTGCGGGAAAACAGTTTCAGGCGAGGAGAATCCGGCTTGTGCAGCCAACCAATTTGCAGCCCATATTCAAAGTGGCCCATTATAAGTGGCAAGACTACTGGACAACACAAGTTTAAAAGGAAGTTCAAAAGAAGTGAGGAAGAAGTGGACACCCCATCTGGCCCTGATTCCTGCATTTGAACTACGTTGGAAAGGAGGATATCATCTATACCAGACTGCATCATTACTGCTGTGATGCTGCCTTTACCATTTATATTTGCTGTGACTTCATTTCTTCTCAAATTATGCACTTCTTTTTACCAGCCTCAGTATGTCTCTAACTCTATTCATATATCTCCATCTCTCCTTCCTTCCCCACTTCTCAGTTCACATGAACTCCTTTCTTACCTGCGTCCTCTGACACCACACAGCTATATCCCCTGCACTAAAAAACACCCCTACAAATCATCCTCACACATTCTCTTTCTATCCATGCTTCTCCTCCTTGCTTCTGGGGATATCTCTCCCAAACCTGGTCCTCACCTTATTTCTACATGCGCATGTCCTCGCCTGCCAATTGCAACCTCTACTCCTTCTGGTGTCTGTACATGACTTTTTTCTCTCTCACCCTCTGCTCCTATTTGCTATAACTGAGACCTGGCTCACTCAGTCTGACTCTGCTCTGAAAGCTGCCCTCTCCGATGGTGGCCTTTCCTTCTCCCACACTCCGCGCACTGATGGCAGGGGTGGAGGCGTGGGGCTCCTGCTCTCCTCTCTCTGCCGTTACTGAACCCTTCCTATTCCTCCATCTCTTGCTTTTCCCTCTTTTGAGGCTCACACTGTCCAGATCTTCTCTCCTCTCCCTGTCCATGTGGCGGTCATCTATCGCCCACCTATCTCTACTCATTCCCCTTCTGCCTTTCTCTCTCACTTTGAATCCTGGCTCTCTTTCTTTCTCTCCTCAGACTCCCCTGTTCTTCTCCTTGGGGACTCCAATTGCCACATTGATGACCCCTCTCTCCCTTGGGCTTCCCGCTTTCTTTCTCTAACCTCTTCTTTTGGCCTTCAACAGTGGACTGCAGCCAGCACCCACAAGGATGGCCACTACTTAGACCTGGTTTTCACTAAAAACTTCTCTCTCTCCGATTTCTCCATTTCCCCTTTTCCTCTCTCTGACCATCATCTCATGTCATTCTCTCTATATCGCTTCTCCCCTTCTCCACCTCCATCTACCCCCCGGTTCTGCAGAAACCTGTGCCCTATTCACTTACCTGACTTTGAGTCCACTTTACGCTCCTCCCTCTCCTCTCTCAGCTCTGCTACAGATCCTGACAACCTGGTCAGGAACTACAACTCTGTCTTGTCCTCGTCGCTTGATCTACATGCTCCACTTTCTCTCTGCCACCCTCGCCCTTCTAACCCTAGACCCTGGCTAAATTCCCACACGCGCATGCTGCGTTCCTCCACTCGTTCCTCTGAACGCCTTTGGAGGAAGTCTCACACTCTCGCAGACTTCCTTCACTACAAATTTATGCTATCCTGTTTCAACTCTGCCCTCTCGCAAGCTAAACAAGCCTACTTTCTACTTTTCTACTCTAATCAACATGCACAAGTCTAACCCACGCCGACTGTTCCCTGTCTTTGATACTCTACTCAAACCACCCTCAGCTGCCTCTCCTTCCTCCATCTCCGCTCAAGACTTTGCTGACTATTTTAAGGAAAAGGTGGAATCCATACGTCAGAACATCCCCTCTGTTTCTTCCTCCCATCCTACACCTCTTCCTAACTCTCCTCCTGCCTTCCTTGACTCTTTTTCCACTGTCTCAGAGGAGGATGTGTCTGTTGAACGCCTCTTCTCCCTCTACCACTTGCCCTCTTGACCCCATTCCCTCCCATCTCCTAAAACCTCTTGCTCCTACTATAATCCCTATGCTCACACACATTTTTAACTCCTCCCTCTGCTCTGGAACCTTTCCATCCTCTTTCAAACATGCAACAATCATACCATTACTCAAAAACAGCAAGCTTGACCCTACCTGTCTTTCTAACTATCGACCTGTCTCCCTCCTGCCTTTGCCTCTAAACTCCTTGAACGTCTTGTATTCTCTCGATTGCTCCATTTTCTCAACACCTATTCTCTCCTAGACCCTCTACAATCTGGCTTCCGCACTGCTCACTCCACGGAAACAGCCCTCACTAAAATAACTGATGACCTCCATGTTGCCAAAGACAGAAGTCATTACACTCTTCTCATATTACTCGACCTCTCTGCAGCATTTGACACCGTGGACACCCTCTTCTCCTTCATATTCTCCATACTCTTGGTATTCGGAACAAAGCTCTATCCTGGATCTCATCCTACCTCTCCCATCGTACTTTCAGTGTCTCTTCTGCTAACTCCTCCTCCTCCTCTATTGATCTCTCTGTGGGGGTACCCCAGGGCTCTGTCCTGGGACCTCTTCTCTTTTCTCTGTATACACTCTCTCTCTAGGTGACCTAATAACATCTTTTGGTTTCAAATATCACCTCTATGCTGACGACACACAAATATACTTTTCAACACCCGACCTTACACCTGCTGTACAAACCAAAGTTTCTGAATGTCTCTCTGTTATATCATCCTGGATGGCCCTCCGCCGCCTTAAACTCAACATGGCTAAACAGAGCTCCTCATACTTCCTCCCAAACCTGGCCCCACTACCTCCTTCCACATTACTGTTGGAACTACGATCATTCACCCAGTAGCCCAAGCACGCTGCCTAGGGGTCACACTCGACTCCTCTCTCACATTCGCCCCTCACATTCAAAACATTTCTAAAACTTGTCACTTTTCCTCTGCAATATAACAAAAATACGCCCTTTCCTATGTTGTGCCGACTGCTAAAACGCTGACTCAGGCCCTCATTCCTCCCGTCTGATTACTGTAACCTCTGCTGTCCGGCCTTCCTGCCTCTCACCTCGTCTCCCACAATCTATCCTAAACGCTGCTGCCAGAATCACTCTACTCTTTCCTAGATTGTCTCAGCGTCCCCTCATGAAATCCCTCCTCGCTTCCGATCAAATCCCGCATCTCACATCCATTCTTCTCCTCACTTTTAAAGCTTTACACTCTTCTGCCCCTCCTTACATCTCAGCCCTAATTTCTCGTTATGACCAATCCAGACTCTTGCGTTTCATTCTCAAGGATGTCTTCTTTCAACCCCCTTTGATCTAAGCCCTCTCCCGCCTTGACCTTTTTCACTGACTGACCCCCATCTGGAATGCCCTTGCTTAAAGAAGCATATGAATAGCACTGTGGATCTTCTGAACACATGATACATAAGCTTGGCCCCCCTGCAGACGCACTTACCAGAACTCCCTCCTACTTTCTCTGTACGTTCTCCCTACCTACCCATTAGACTGTAAGCTCCTCGGGGCAGGGCTCCTCTTCCTTAATGTTACTTTTATGTCTAAAGCACTTATTCCCATGATCTGTTATTTATATTATCTGTATTTATGATTACTACATGTATACTACTGTGAAGCGCTATGTACATTAATGGCGCATTAAATAAAGACATACAATACAATACAAAAGTGCAGGTCTCTCTAAGACAGAGACACAAGTACAGCTCCACTCATAAGTTCATATGCCAGTCTCCATTTAATGCGACAGCCAAGAACAGGGGAAAGACAATGTTTCAGGTCCCATATGGACCTTTCATCATATGAAAGGTCCATATGGGATATTAAAATTTCTTTCCCCTGTTCTTGGCTGTCGCATTAAATGGAGACTGGCATTATGAACTTATGAGTAGAGCTGTACTTTGTATCTCTATCTTAGAGGAGACCTGCACTAACATAATTTGTTAGTTCTTGTAAAAGAAAATGATTCATTTCATGACTAAACCCCTTGCTGATGGTGAAAGATGACCCTGCAATGAGTTACTATTCATGCTTAGTTAAATGAAAGATGTTATACAGTAAGTCATGTTGAATACTATATTTTGCTCTGGTTTGCTGGTCATGCGTTTCATGGGGTCTCTTCCCAACATGCTGTTTGCCAGTGTTTCTTTAATCTCACACCTTTGTGAATATGGAAATATTAGACTTTCTGTTGTGGGTGTTGTATTATGAATTCTCGAAGAATGCACAGCAAGTGCACGCTGACATTTCTGCTCCCATAGTTGCTCTCATCACATGGGGTGGCCATCTCAGTACTCAAGGGCCACCAACAGGTCAGATTTTCAGGATATCCGTGCTTCAGCACAGGTGGCTCAATCAGTGGCTCAGTCTTCAACTGAGTCACTGATTGAGTCACCTACGCTGAAGCAGGGATATCCTGAAAACCTGACCTGTAGGTGGCCCTTGAGGTCTGATGTTGGCCACCCCACTTTAGGTACAAGGCCAATAAACTATTTTAACAAGATACATATTAGTATTAAATGTAGCAGCATGGGCCATGATATATGCATGGGATATTCATGCGAATGTCATAATTCCACTTGTTTTGTGATGCCTTGAGCCATAAAAAAATAAGCAGCCAGCTGCTTATTTTACTGCTCACTATCAGTCATAACAGCTATGTAGGTGGACATGTTGCAATGCACCATATGCTATGTCCTTCTAGGAAAACGTTAAGGACACAATCTTTGTATCATATTTTTATTTATCTCATATACTTTTAAAAAACCTTTCAGAAAGCATCTCTTCCAATTAAGATAGGAATGCCTGTTGCCCACCACACAGTACTGTACATCTAGAACATAGAATTTATAATGCATTTGGTACAAAGTATAGTTTTACCCTCTGATAAGTTTCTGAGACTGAGAGAAAATATAAGAAAACACACATTTGGGGCACAGCCATTATTACAGGTGTATAGTGCTAGCAGGAGATGTTCCAGACGTTCCGATGAGGTCATAAACCATGTGAAATTGGCCCCTTTTGGACCACCGCAAAGTAGCCGCGGAGTCAGAAACGATTTTCCGCGCATGAAGTCAATGTGCATTGCAATTTTGGTTTATATGCTAATTTGCTAAATTATCTATAATCGCTAGATTTCCCGTAATGCTGACACTATACATACGGCAGACACACCATGTTTATCTCACTGTCTAGCGCACTACTCTGATTTTGAGACATTATTAGTCCTTTGAGGCTTGGCACAAAATTTCCCAGGGAATAGCATTTTGGGGGGAAGGGGCTTAACATTTTGCAAATGCATGACTTACCCCTGCCTCGAGTTTGGGGATGGTGTTTTGCTCTGTGACACCGACAATCACAGCACTCAGTAACATTAAGCCCATAGATATTACATGGACAATGTCTTAGGAAACAATGGTTGTAGCTTTATTTATAAATAGAAATTCTGACCAAATTAGGGGTACGCATCCAAGTTGCTCCGCCCACAAAAACTAAACATCCCCTATATGCTAACAGTCGCCCAGGCCACTTGGTCCCAAAACACACCACATCACTGGAAGGTCACAGACGTACCGGTCGCCCGAGCCAGTTATGACACTATTTTCCCCATAACCACCAATTAGGGAGGTACTTTAGACCTCCCCATAAGGAGCCAACTTTTTCTGGTCCCTCACCCAGCTAAATTTTACCGCCACACTGCATCAACAAACTTGGAACCCAAATTCTTGAAAAACATGGAGGGAGGGTGGTACTTCAAATTGATCTGGATGACGAAGAGGCAGGTGCAACCTTTGGCCCTCAGCAGCCGTCACGCCGCCCCTTCAGCTAGGGCCTTTTGGCTTTCTTTGTAGATCTTTTCACACAACTCTAGTGCTGGCAATTATGTGCATTACGGATAATGTGCATTTTCTCTCACATGTAATGTTTCGTTTTAATGTGTAATAGGGGCAATATGTGGACATGTTCGACTGCAAGACCATATGAAGATATATCACTGTTAGATGTGCAAGTTATGTATCTATTTGCTCTATATTAGGCTACACTAGTTGTTCACTAAATAAAGGATTGATAGTTTTTCTTCCATCTGCGGTTCTGACCTAGTTTTGTTTTCATCAGTTTAATATGGTAGATTCAAACTGAGCAAGTCTGGAAGCAGCAGATCCCCTCTATGTCTTGACCCTTCTGACATCTACAAGTATAGAGTCAGAGGTGCAATCTCCAGGCAGGTATAATATGTATTGGGCTTGATTCCAGAACAAATCACTTTTTTTTTTCCTTTAGTGTTGTCAAGTAATTATTTTGCTGTAAAGTCTCTGAACAGTCCAAAGGTCTAACAGTCTAACAGTCTAAACCTACACATCCTCGCTGCCGTACAATTTGAAAACAGATGGCGTTGCACGCATCTCAAAATCTAACCTTTCCTCGGCAAGGACATTTACCATTTAGACTTGTTTGATTTTATTTGACGAGAGGGAAGCAACAGAATGTTGTGTTCTAAAAACTAAGCAGTGGTCAGAGGGGCTTAAAAATTAGTCACGGTAATGGGGTTGATTTTAATGACATGTTGTGGAAATCTATTTAAAACATATTCTAAAAAGGTTAGAATAAGATTTATGTTGAAAAAAAAAATGAAAGGGAGAAAGGTTTAAGAGAAGGAGGTTACTTGGCTTTAAAAAGAAAGTAGGAATTGTAAGTGTGTAATTAAAAAAGAAGTTGTATGAAAGTGAACATCAGAACCTTCCAATGGAGGAGAATGAGACACTGGAACTGGAGCCAGATATAATGGAGGAAGAAGTCGTAAGGGCAATGAGGCAATTAGCCAATGGAAAAGCCCCAGGAATCGACGGTGTACCAGCAGAAATACTCAGGCCCATACAAGCAGCAGCATTAACAGCGTTATGTAAACGCACATGGAGCACGTGTGAGTGGCCAAAAGAATGGAAAAGAGCAGTATTCATCCTAATTCCGAAGAAGGGTAACATGAAGTATTGTTCGAATCAACGCACCATATCCTTGATACCACATGCAAGCAATATCCTTCTGAAGGTTATCCAACAATGCTTGAGTACAACTGTCGATAGGGAAATGCCAGATGTGCAAGCTGGCTTCAGGAAAGGCAGAGGCACTCGTGATCACATTGCCAACCTTCGATGGATTATGGAAAATACCAGGGAGTATCAGAAAGATCTCTACATGTGTTTCATCGATTATTCAAAGGCGTTTGATGTAATTGAGCACAACAATATCTGGACCTGCCTGAAGGAAATGGGCACACCACCACATCTGACCAAACTTATAAGATCACTATCAAGATCAAGAAGCTACAGTCCGAACGCCATAAGGAGACACGGATTGGCTCAAGATGAGAAAGGGCACACGCCAAGGATGCATCCTATCACCAGCAGCTTTCAACATGTACGCAGAAGCTGTTATGCAGCGAGCAGGCCTGGATGAGTCCCAGATTGGTTTGAAAATAGACAGCAGAAACATAAACAACCTCTGATACGCCGACGATACCACCCTGCTGGCTGAAAACAAGGAGGATCTCGAACATCTGATCGTGAATGTCAAAGAAGAAAGTGAGAAGGTTGGATTGCACTGAACATTAAGAATACAAAGATCATGACAACAGCAAAACATACGAACGTTAATATCAAGATCAATAATGAGGAAATTGAAGTGGTTAAAGATTTTATCTTCCTTGGCTCCTAAATTGATCGCGATGGCGACTGCACCCCTGAGATTAAGAGATGGTTGGCACTTGGAAGAAATGCGATGATTAGTATGAACAACATCTGGAAGAGTAAAGATATCAGCTTGGCAACTAAATGCAGATTGGTCAGTGCGATCGTATTCCCAATAGCAATGTATGGTTGTGAAACCTGGACTTTGGGAAAGGCAGATAGGTGAACGATCGATGCATTTGAATTGTGTGTTGGAGATGTCTGCTGCGCATTTCATTGGACAGCCAGAATAAGAAACCAAGCAGTCCTGGAATGGAGCAAACCGATAATCTCATTGGAGGCCAAAATAACAAAGCAAAAGCTCTCCTACTTTGGTCACATCATGCGAAGCAAGTTGCTTGAGAAGGACGTCATGCTTGGAATGACAGGTGGTAAAAGAGGAAGAGGCCACCCAAGAACACGCTGGCTAGATACCATCAAGAAAGATACTGGACTGAACATAGCAGAATTGTAAGAAGCCATGAGAGATCGGAAGACATGGAGCACACTGATCCATAGAGTGGCCGAGAGTCATACTCGACTGAACGGATAGAGAGAGAATTAAAAAAGTAGTGATATTATGTACTCCTAAGTACCACCACATTTTGCCCCCTAATTATAGGGATACATTTGTTGGCCAAAGATATAAAATACAAGGTTTCAGCAACATGTGATTTTGATTTGCCAACTTCTTGTTTCTTCCTAGACAATTTATACATATTTATTTATTTTCGCAGTGACAATGAATTTAAATGTTACTATTATGGTAAAAAGTAACCAACAGTGCTAGCAAACGGTACCACTTGTAAGCACTTGACATTTTCCATTCAAGTATTGTGTTTAATGTAGACAATGTCACTTTTGTTAAGAATCGTTCCCCGTTATTAGGACCAGGCCAAACCCTAGGCATCCCACAGGTAAGGTACCGCCTAGGGGTGGAATGTTTCAGGGGGCGGCCACTCCTGGCCACACTATTTTTAATAGGTTTGAAGAATTGGGTCACTGGAGATGGCCTGTGTTGATTTCAGCTCCTGCTTCCTGAGATGCTTACCTCTATAGGGAGTGCCAGTGTCTCAGCACAGTTTAAATGTCCTGCATCACGTTAGTCAAAGGAATCACAACGTCACAGCTTCCAATTGGCACCTCCTACAGAGGTAAGTATTTCAGGAAGTAGGGGGTCCTCGCAGCTGAAATCAAAGGAGTCCAGCTCCCGAGACCCCCTGCTTCAAGCCAGGGGGTGGGAGGGGAAATTTCAAGGGTGGGTGGAGATTGGTGTGGGGAGGGGGGAAGGAGAGGAGCATGATTAGGACTAATACGCAGAAGGAATGGCCTCTGGTTTGGTTTTAATCCTAGGACACTAAGGAGCAGTGCTCACTCAGTGGCACGTGGGCCAATAAAATTCTGCAATTCATGAAAATGCGGCTTCCTAGTGGCTCTTGTGATGCGGGAGATTTAGACCTCAATTTTGTTTCTTCATGAGGGGATTGCACTGACGCTACCTTCATAGCGTTTTTCTGCTCAGGGGACTCCCTGCTTCCCATCCAAATTTAAAAAAAGGTGTGCACGATTGTCTGACAACCCTGCCTCATAATCAGTATCCCTCTATAAGTCCCATTATTTAATATGGTGGTAATTCCAAAAGGCATAGTTGTCGTCCCGTTTTTTAAACAATACCAAATGTTAACACAGGTACGGATGTAGCACATCTCACTGTCTCTGGAGTCATGAAAGTAAAAGGCTGGGGATCTGTAGAGCAAGTTATTGCTATGGGGGTCGATGCTTCCAGATCGTACCGCCCAAATGCTTGGGAAGCCGCAGTCGCCTCCCCGCAGCTTGCTCCAGTGCAGAGACATCGGAGCTGGCTACATCTGTATATTGTATACGAAAGAAAAATATAAAGCCGCTCACCTAGTTCAAACCCAAATGTATGTATATTCTATCAGGAAAATAATGTATGTGCAAATGGGGATAATAGTCAAACTAAAACGATAATGATCAAAGAGCGATCACAAAGTACCCCAAACAAAGCACTCAATACATACTGTATATCATGGTTATTTTACTGGACAATAATGGTCCTTCCAATTGTTATGGAAAAGGGCAGTCAAATGACTGATATAACCAACAGTTAAAACTAAAAAAAAAATAAAGCTTTAATCCATATCCAAAATATATTAAACAACAAAATTAAGTATACTGTATACATGGAAAGTAATATCTCATAAAATCCTCTTTGTTATGTTGACTCTGAAGGTCATAGGGATATACATATAGTAGATAATACAGCTCAACCCCATTATAGCGCGATCTGCTACAACGTGGATCCGATTATAACGCGGTCTGAGCATGGCTCCCGATTTAAAAACAGCTCCATTTTATTTTATCATTTATAAATTATACCATATCATACAGGAATCGAACCCTGGCTGCTGTTTGTATTGACTTTATTTAGGTATGCTAATGCAGTGTTTAATAATGGGCAAATAATCTATTATCCATATCTGGATAATAGTAATTTTGCACATTATTGTACTGTATGTGCTGGGAGGAGGGCGGGAGGGGGGTCGTGTATTGATGTTTGTTAATTGTTTTGTAAATATACATTTTAATTATAGTGTAGATGTGCAGGTGTGACTGAGTGTGTGCGTGTGACTGAGTGTGTGCGTGTGACTGAGGGTGTGCGTGTGACTGAGGGTGTGCGTGTGACTGAGAGTGTGCGTGTGACTGAGGGTGTTCGTGTGACTGAGAGTGTGTGTGTGACTGTGCGTGTGACTGAGAGTGTGCATGTGACTGCGTGTGACTGTGACTGTGTGTGCGTGTGACTGTGCTTGTGACTGAGTGCGTGCATGTGACTGAGTGTGCGTTCGTGTGACTGAGTGTGCAAGCATGTGACTGTGAGTGTGCAAGCGTGCGACTGTGAGTGTGCGTGACTGAGTGTGCGTGTGACAGTGTGTGTGTCTGTGTGTGACACAGTGTGTGTGTGTGTGTGTGACAGTGTGTGTCTGAGTGCGCGTGTGTGTGACACAGGGTGTGTTTGACTGTGTGTGACACAGGAGGTGAGTACGAGTATATATGAATGACGGATGGCAACGCTGGGCCCCTCCTCCATCTTGATCGGGTGCTCGGTGTAGCAGGAAGAGCCGTCCCTGAAGTCCTCCTGTGAAGTTGTCCTAGGATGACTCGGGCCCCCCCACTTCCCCAGGGTGGGGCGGCTCCTCGTCTTCCACCTCAGCCCCCCTCAGCTCCTAGGTCTCCTCCGCCTGCTCACCTCCCCTGCACGGGGGGTCCAGGGGGAGAAGCAGGATCCCTGCATTTCCGCCTTCCCCCAGATATCCACCAGGGCGCGGGTCTCCATGTCAGACAGACATCCCGCCGGGCAGGGGGTCGGTGACCAGCCCGGAGATGAGCTAGCAGCAGGAGGCAGGCATGTGAAGCAGCGGCAGCGCAGGGAGGCGTCCGTGGCGTCCGCAAGCCGTGGCGTCCGTGAGCATCGCCATGACTACCGCATGCGCGGCATGTCAGCGGGCGCGGGGAACAGCGCATGCGCGGCATGGCAGCGGACGTGTGGGGGGGAATGGCGCCGCTGCCAGCCACTTCTGCGCATGCGTGGCGTCCGGCAGTGTCGCCATGACTACTGCACATGCGCGGCGCGGGCAGCGCAGAGCTTGGCGGTGGCTGAATAGGTCCCCTTGCTGCCTGTACCCGAGTGAGATTAGCAGCGCATGCGCAGGGGGGCTCTGTGGAGTCTCCAGCCCGGCAGAGCGCGCGACTGGGACAGAGAGCGGGTCTGGTCCCAGGAGCCGGTGCGGGTTGCCCCGGATGCCGCCCGTGCCCATCTCCACCTGAGGGAAATTGCGGCCGTTATGTCGCGGCTGGGACAGAGAGCCCGGGGAGACGCTGTACTGTACATTAGCAATGCATGTGGGGGGAATTGCGGCCATTAGGAGCGGCGCCGGCGGCTATCGCCGCCGCCGCCGCATCTGATTTTTTGAGCGGGTGTGATGTCAGTGTTGGGGTCGGGCTGAGCCAGAACACAGCCCGGCCTCAACTGCCAGCACTGACGTCACATCCGTTTCATTTCTGTCTCCACAATCCATTTTTGCCCCAGTTCGAATGAGAATGAAAGAAGTTTCACTTCAAAAAGCAGTTTGATCTAAATGATCTACGCCGCCGACAAGATGTTACGAAGCTGTCTCCTCACTCGATGCACTGGAGGGTTCCCGTCTCGCGTCTCTCAGAGCTCGCGCACTTCTGGATTGCAGGGAAATCTCGCGGTAGTTTGGAGTCAGTCAGTGATAGCTTTGGTGACACTCGACGCGTTTCTCCTCATCCAAGGTTTCTTTAGGAGTGTCTTGCATTCTAATTACAGGTGTTTAAATACCTCTCCTAATGCTGCTATTGGCTAAACATTAACCAATGAGGCACACGAATGCGTCTAACATGACGTCACGAAATCCAAGATGGCCGGCGTCACATGGTATTTCAGCCAATCAGAGTGTGGAATTGGTTGCCACGATCTGATTGGCTGAAATACCATGTGACGCCGGCTTCGTGACGTCATCTTAAAGGCAAATGAAGTACAGCCATTCTGGTTGGCTCGCATCATTCCCTTTAAGTGACGTCATGTCAAAAAAAAAAATTAAAGTCGGAACATGGTTTGAACACCCAATCAGGTGGCTGTTAACCATTTTGAGGCTAAATGTGACATCACAAGCCCTATTTAAGGCCGTGACTCCTCATTTGAGCCCAAGAAGACGACGAGACAACATCGGTTGGGATTTACCATGGGGTTTTTTGGATTGACAGATGAAGATAGAAGATCAAGAAATGGTGACAGATGAAGATAGAAGAAGGTGATTAAAGAAAGAAAAAAGAAGATTTGGGTACCTGATCTGGATCTTCATGGCGGATGGCATCGGATGCTGTTGGAGGCCTTCAAGGTACGTGAGCTTCCTGTTACCCCGGGAGTCGGAGGGCCACCGCTTCTAATGGTAAGTAATATATTGAATGTTTGTAAATGACTTTTTTTACAGGTTTTTTCATTGGATGTGATGGTTGATTTTTTTGGGGAAGGCACATTGACTGATAATATATTAATCTGTACTACTTTAGGGTACAGATTAATACATTATTATGACAATATTTGGGGGGCATTTGTGGCTTGGTATTGCTGTTGGTTTTTTAATGTCAGTTTCTTATGTGGATGTCATTGTTTGTTTTTTTCATGCTTAATGTAATAAAATGTTTGCAATTGGTGTTCGTTTGTAGTTAATGTTGTATTATGTTAGCTAATGTGTTTTATGGTTCTTTCAGAGATTGTTTGAATGTATTTCTTTGTCTTTTAATGTTTACATTTATTAATGTTGTAATTAATTGGTTTGATTGGTTAGTGTTACTATTCATTTTGAGTTGGTTTAGGAATTAATTGGTTTAATTGGTTAATGGTTTAATTAATTCATTGATGATGTTGTTACTGCTTGTATTCATTGGATTAGCTGGCTGCTGTTTTTATTGACTTTATTTAGG
The DNA here is from genome assembly GCA_036426205.1 of Ascaphus truei. Classification (NCBI taxonomy): domain Eukaryota; kingdom Metazoa; phylum Chordata; class Amphibia; order Anura; family Ascaphidae; genus Ascaphus; species Ascaphus truei. The sequence continues at coordinate 115,488 of WSYH01000265.1, forward strand.
TATGCTAATGCAGTGTTTAATAATGGGCAAATGTCACGCTGCACTCGTGGGGATCCCCTGCATAGCGGTTGAGAGCCAGGAGACGAGGGTCCAAAGCCGCGGGGAGATCCGGAGAGGACAACGCCGCAGCTGCCATGGCAGAGGAGCCTGGGGAATACTGCAACAAGGAGATTCTTGAGAGCTCTTGCGTCATGGAGTTGAGTTGCACCTCCACCTGGAGAAGTCGATCCATGGCACTGGATGGCTCAACCTCTTCGGGGTCCATGTCCGTTGGGCTGAGCATAATGTCACGCTGCGCTCACCACGGACAAGGAGGGACCCGGAACTGAGGTGAGAAGGGTAACACCTGCACTGACAGCTGCGGGGACACGCCTGGAAGGTGGATAGTAGGCATCCGGAACTGCACGGGAGTAAGGGTGAAAGTTCAGATACTCGCCGGATGTTTTGGGAGGTTCCAGTAGAATAGTCGGTGCCGAGAGCCTGGGGTCCAGAGCAGGGAGGTAGGTCGAATCCGTAAGCCGAGGTGGAGGGTCGGAGAGTGCGGGAGTTCAGAGGGCAAGCCAAGGGTTGAAATCCAGAGCTGGTCCACAGCCAAGCCGGTTCGGTACACAGGAGATCACTAGGGAAGACAGAGACAAAAAACACTAAGGCAGGCACGACCGTGGGTAACGCAGGTCACACAAAGCTATGCTCAGCCAAAGAAGGAATGGCTGAGCAGGGTATAAATCGGAAGAGAGCCCAATAGGAAGAGGGGGAGTGATGGTGGAGCGGCCCCAAGGAAGGCAGGGATAGGTGAGGGAAGATTGTCACAGCTGATGACGCGAGGCTTGTGGGCGGTGCACGCGCATCAGGCGTGTGCACCGTGCGGGAGAGGTACGCGCGTCCCGAGCTGGGGGCGGGAGCTCCTCCTGCGGGAGGACGTAAAAGTCCGTGGGCGTGCACACGCATGCGCGCGTCCCGTAGCAGCCGCGGGGATCAGGGATGAGGAAGGAAGGTCCAGTTCGCGGCGGTGAAGCAGTGGAGCCGGAGCGTGCCGGGTGAGTAGAGTCGCGGGGGGAACACTCTTTGAGAGAGGTGTTCCCCCTGGGACCTTACAGCAAATAATCTATTATCCATATCTGGATAATAGTTATTTTGCACATTATTGTACTGTATGTGTTAGGGCGGAGGGGGGGAGGGGGGGTCGTGTATTGATGTTTGTTAATTATTTTTTAATACTGCACCGACACACTTTATTCGAGCAAATACCCAGTATGTACCTGGCAGATACCTGGAATGCGCCGCTCCTCACCTCTGACAAGCCCCGTTGCGTTTGCCTTCCCAGCCTGGGTTCATGCCTGGCTGACGGGCGGCTGATCTGTTAAATGATAATGATGAGGATTTAATAGGCTGCAATGCTTCGCGTGTCTACCAGATGGCATAAATTCATGAATTGTAATGCAGTATATATATATATACTGTGCAGTATTGCAGCCAGTGGGAATAAAATGCTTCAATCCCTGCCTTGAAAATAACCCAATGCACTCGGGCAGAAAACAGTCACAAACCTCAATACACCCGGGTATACCCGAATTCGTGGGACTAGCCGAGCTCGAATAAAGTGTGTCGCCAGTGTATACATTTTAATTATAGTGTAGATGTGCAGGGGGTCTCCGGAGCTGATCCACGTTGGTTTCAGGTCAGAGGACCCCCTACTTCAGGAGATACAGGCCCCGTTATGGGGTGCCAGTATCCCCTGCACTTTCAAGCGTCCGCGTCACGTGACCGGGACATTGAAATTCTGCAGGGGATACCGGCACCCCATAAAGGGGCCTGTATCTCCTGAAGTAGGTGGTCCTCGTACCTGAAACCAATGCTGTTCAGCTCCGGAGACCCCCTGCTCATGTACACTATAATTAAAATGTATTTATTTATTGTACGATCGCCTGTAACAGCCTTGCATGGAGATGGCAAATCTCCATGCAAATGTTGCAAGCGGCTTTTTTTTCTATCAGCTAGCGTACGTAAAGGTTAAGAACGCTAGCAGGGGGAAAAAACATTGCACCCACGATAAGCCAGTTTTGGGCACGTCCGATAAAAAATGGGCTGAGGGCCTTAGTGAATCGCGCCGCCGGCTTCATTTTTTAATCGGACGTGCTAATTTGTTTCAGGCCGGCGCGATAGCTCAGAGCTTAGTGCATAGCCCCCTATGTCTGCTCTTTTCTCTTATCACTGCAAGCGTTAAAGAAACCTCCCTGAACCGCACAACATTGGGGTTGACGTAAAGAAACAAACTTGCAACTTTAAAGATACCTTTATATACATGTTGCCACAGTTCAATCTGTGAGTATCTAATTCATTGGATGAATGAAATTTGGATTCCTTATCTGAAGTTGTAGACATATTGCACTATTTTGTATATGTTTCTTCTTTTACATGTCATTGCGCTCCCTAACCACCTTGGACATCGCTATATCATGAGGATTAAGAAAGAAATCCTGGATTAAGGTTGAGCAGCATCGTACAAAGATATTTATTCACATAATATATATATTTTTTCTGTTTATAGTCACTGAACACTATAAGATTTATTTAAATCACTGCAAACTCACTTTATTATATTGTTCACTAAGATCATTTATTTAAAAGATCACAATCTTGATTTGAGCGCTATTAGACAACACCTCTTTTTTAGAAACATTTCCTCCACTGTGACAGAGGGTACGGAGTCAAGAAAGGCAGGTAGGAGAGTTAGGAAGAGGAGGTATAGACTATGTGGATACAGAGGGGATGCCTTGGTGAATGAAATCCACCATAGCCTTCAAATAGTCGGCAAAGTCTAATGGATTAAGATAAACAGCATTTGTAGATCTGAGGAGAGAGTCAATGACAGAGAGGAGGCAGTGTGTGTTAGACGTGAGCATGTTGATTAGTGAATAAAAGTAGCTTTGTTTAGACTGGGAAAGAGCAGAGTTAAAACATGATCAAAATAATTGGGTAGCGGAGGAGTCAGTTAGAGTATAAGATGTCCTCCAGAAGTGTTTAGAGGAGTGCAGGAGCAGAGAGGTGTCATCAATATAGAAATTGAAGTCCCCAAGAAGATGAGTCAGAGGAGAGAAAGATGGATAACCAGGATTCAAAGACAGAGAAAGGTAGTAGAGGTAAGTGGTTGATAGAGGACATCCACGTGGAGTAAAAGAGGAGAGAAGAGCTGAACAGTATGAGCCTTAAAGGAAGAAAAAGAAGGAAACATAAGAAGTGTTTGATAGCAGAAGAGGGAGAAGAGAAGAAGGCACACACCTTCGCCCCTGCCATCAGGGCACGGAATGTGGGAAAAAGAAAACCCACCATAAGATAGAGTCCAATGATAGAGGCATGGAAAAATCCTGGGCCCCTTGTCAACTAAAATGTTACCTCTGGCACCTAAAAGCTATGCGAGCTGTCAGACACGCTCCCTTCTTCTCACTCATCTTTTCTCTCTTTTCCTGTCATGTTTCTATTTACATCATAGCAACAGGAAAAGATTTCGGAAGGGAGATGAGCATCAGCTCCATAAGAGACAGCATGGAGCACCTGCACTGAAGCATACAGATCGTCTCCTACTTAACAGGCATGGACCAGAAGGTTACAACCCATGTACCTCAAATTATACCCTCCTCCTGGAACGCCTCTCAACACTTTCCCCACCCTGAGACTACATCTTAACTCTCCCCCACACTCGGACATTTGATTCCCTTCCCTCCCTGAATACATTTGAACCCCTTCTCCCTTCCTGGTACTTGATTTCAACCTCCTTCCCCACAGTGGGACTACATCATAACCCCTTGTGTGAGAAAAGAATTTGGTGCAATTAGCGCTAAAAGCTGAAGATAAATATTGAAATATAAAGTGCGTGTAGTGCAAATGTTAACACTAAAAAACCTTAAAATATTAAGGCAAGGCTGCCAAGAATAACTGACCCAAGACACAGTCCGTGAAATCACAAAACAAACAATACAAACGGCGCCTATAAAGTCCAAAAGTAGTCTGTACAGAGTCCAATTTTATTGAAGTGCAAGAAAGTTGTTTCCAATCTTGTACTTCCAGGGTCCACAGTGTGTCACTGTCTTTCCCCAAGAAATGTCTTCCCCCAGCTCAACAGACCCCCAATACATCAACAAACCCCCCAAATCCTCCCCCAACAAACTTCTGGCTGGCTCCTAAGTTTTATATACTTTTGTTCCCCCTTGGTGTTATATCTGTAACAGAGTATGGGCCTCATGCAGTAAGCGACGAATATGTGAAATCGGCAAGCTTACCGATTAGTCATGTTATTGGCGATTTTTCCTCTCTGTATGCAGTAAGTGCCGAATACATTCAAAATCAAGGCGAAAACAAATCCGCCCACTCTCACGATGATTAGCCGATCACACACAGGTGTATCGGCGTGCGTGGCGGGGTGCTGTTAGGTTGCCCAATCACAAATCTTGCTGAATCAGGCGAACCAAGCATGTATTGGATAGCGCGCCATATTTAAAGGCAACGTGTACTGTTAATCATTCTCTGTGTTGTTGGGAGTGAGAGAGAGAGAGACGCACAGAGCTTGGTGATTTAAGATTTGCATATTGACTGAGAGACTTGTTGTGTATTGGGAAAGCTTTGTCCTTTGTTGTTTTGTTTACATCTTTGTCTTGTTTTATATGTGGAAGTGTTTCGTGTGATTGGCTGTACATTTGTTGTCTGTTTTTTGTGAGTGCTGTAAGTATGCCCGCAAAGCGTGGGAAGAGTGATGCTGGTGGGAGTGGGAGTGCAACTCGTGCGAGTACGCGTCGGAGTGAACGTACTGTTCAGGGGAGTGATGTTGCTGGTGCTGCGAGTGGTGTTGCTGGGAGTGGGAGTGCTAGTGCTGGGAGTGGGAGTGGTGTTGCTGGGAGTGGGAGTGCTGTTGCTGGGAGTGGGAGTGCTGTTGCTGGGAGTGTGAGTGCTGGTGCTGGGAGTGGGAGTGCTGTTGCTGGGAGTGGGAGTGCTGGTGCTGGGAGTGGGAGTGCTGGTGCTAGGAGTGGGAGTGCTGGTGCTAGGAGTGGGAGTGCTGGTGCTGGGAGTGCTGCTGGTGGCGCAGTTGCTGATGGGGTGTCTGGTGGAGGCGTGCTTGCTGGTGGCCAGCTTTTGGAGTCTCTTCCATTGGAAGAAGGAGAGTCCAGTCAGCACCAGCCAAGCTCTGAGCCTAAACCTGCTCGGAAGAAACGTGTGGAGAAGCCACGTAATCCTCGCTTCAATGACCAGGAAAATACAGCTCTTGTCACTGGGATTCTGGAGCACTATGACAGTATCTATGGACATTTAGTAGGTAAGTGTACCTTTACATTTATTCTTCAAATACATGTGATCCTAGGTCATCTGAGTTTTGTTCATATGCAAATATGGGTACAGAATATCTTTCTATGTTAATTAGTGTGGAAACACAGCTTTTTATCATGCGTTACAAGGACAACTAAACACAGGCGTTCAATTTGCCATAACTGCATACAATATGAATGCAAGCTTGCTTACATGTATAGGTTTAATAGTGAATGCTCATGTGCTTCACATATTACACCTAAAACAGCATGTTTGCTATCTCTTGGAACAGCTAGCAGTGTAGGAAACTGGTGCTTCTATTATTATTAATTTACCTCATATATTTTATATGTTTTTCAAGGGCGGACAAGTTCATCAAGCAGAAAAGAAATGTGGGACACAATAGTCATTGGTGTCAATGCGTGTGGGAATAGTGTCAGGGACAAGTATCATTGTCGGAAAAGATTTGATGATATTAGGTCAAAATTGAAAAAGAAAATACAAGACCAACGCGTGCATGCTACTGGCACTGGAGGTGGGCCGACACCACAACGTCTGATATTAACTCCATTGGAGGAGCTGCTTTGGGCAAAATTACTTCCCGTCGTCGTGGAAGGCTTGGCTGGTGACCGTGATATTGGAATTTATCCCTCACAATTTCCACCAGGTGAGAAATATTACTGTACTAGGCGTGTCGTTGCTTACAGTTATTTTGCATATTTCTGTTGCTTTTTATACTGTCTTCACAATATAAGCATACCTGCATCTATTTATGTATATGTCTGATTCTGTATATATATATATCTCAAAATAGACATATATGTTGTAGTCCTACTAAAAGCAGTAACTAATATAGCACGTGCCATTGCGTGGTCATTTACATGTGAATTCCCAAAATGCATTGCTGCAGTGGAAGCAATTGATGGTGGGCGAAGATGGGGAACAACAGGGTAGTACACATGTGTAACACATGCTAATGAGAAATTATTACTAGCTACAGGTACAGAACATAAATATGTATAATATTATTGTGTATTTTATTTATTTTACTCCTACAAACACGACATTACTGCCTATTTGAAGCATGCATCAAATATATTGCATGCAACGGCCTACAAACATCACTTGCACTAACACATCTATAGTTGTTTATGAAAAGGTCCATTTTTGCTTTATGTCATATACAGACAGCATAATGAGGCACACGTAGCATATGTTATGTCATTGTGTTCATAACTTAAACACTGCAGACGACTATTTAGCTCCTCTAACATTGTGTTAAAGCAGTTGCAATGAATATCTCATCACAGCATACACGTCAACAGAGGGGGTGGGGTTCAGCACAAACACAAATTACAGGCTCATCTTAGGGTCAACTTAGTTCACACCATTTTCACCTGTTTGAAGTAATTGAAAGGTGTGGCTGATTAGCCTTTTTGGGGAAGGGAATACCGTTCTTACAACATGACTAGCACAACTGAAGTTAATCACACTCATTTGAAAGCGTAACTCTAGCTACTAAATGCCCCAACAACTCATTAGTTATCAAACCGTACGTCACACATTAGTTCACTCATATCTATAGTTGAACTACTATCAACGACACATTATCACACACTGCATGTCTTCTCTTGTTGAGTGACAGCCACATTCAGGTGTGCCACATCTTCTATTAATGTACCACACATATCCTGTCCCAAAAATAAAACTTTTTGCTATATGACCACCTTCATGATAACCATTGTGAATGTTCATCTCATGATACTTATGTACATTATGATACTGATATCACTACACAACATATGATTTTTATGTACAATTTTTATCTATTTATCCTCACGCATTACTACAGAAACATAGTATGTTGTATGTTAGGGAACTCAAACGTTCTAAGTACACAGGCATGTACATTGTTATTACAACTATTTATGTTCACTTTCAGACACACATTTTCAGTTAAGGAAATGATGCTGTTAGGTACTCATAAATACTGAACATACAATAACTGTTTGTTCAATATTTACACATGTAAATGTAAAACTAATGTTATTGTTATATATAGTTGCCCCTGGAGGACATGTGTCACCTGAGAGGGAACAAGTGTCTTCCCCTGGGTCATGCAGCTCAACACACCTAGAAGGTGAGTGTATGAGTTGGTGGCCATATAATATGTGCACTTCTATATGTTATGTTGTCATGTTCATTATTTGTTTTGCACATGTTCTTTAAATAGGATTACTTAGTGTCAGTGAAAATGAAGTGTAAGGCAACATGTATTGTGTTAGTGATGTTAACTATCATGTAGGAGTTGTGAGTTTACAGCAAGTTTTCATTCATTCATATTTCATACTGAGTCCAAACATTATTCGTAAGTCAAGGTAGTTTTTAATGTGAGTTTATAAAACGTATGGAAACATGTTAGTTGTTACTTATGACACAGTAGAATTACATAGTAACACAGCAGAGATTAACATGCCATTTAATAATGTGTACATTTATTTTTAGAACATGATGATGAAGATGATGATGATGATGCCACCGCCATAGACACAGAAATACAATCAAGTGAGCATGAAGAGGTTCCAATTGAAACAGTTTTACCGCCAAATCGTCCATCAACTACCACATACGATGCAATTGTAGCTTCTGAGGGAAAAATTGTGGAAGCAGAAAATCGACGCCATTCTGATCTGATGACAGTGCTGGAAAGGATGATTGCACTGCAGGAAGAAACGATATCACAATTGGCACATCTCCACAGAGTCTTCATTGAAGTGCCTAAACAGTTGCAAAAAATCAACACCTCATTCGAAGCATTAGTTGTTCAGCAAACCCAAGCAAATTACTTGAGAATGACTACTGTACCACATTTCAACTTCAACACCTCACAGGCAGGATCTTTACATGCTGGTAATTTTTCACCACATGCATCTGAGCTTCATTCCCCAGGTCCGAATGTTACCGCTCAAGTAGCAGACATTGCTGTGCAGGTTCCTGACGACATCCTACCGCTGCCATCTGTACAAAATCAGAAGCTGACACCTACAAAGGAGGCGACAAAAACAAAACACCACAAGCAGTTACTACTGACCAGTTTTTGGGCACAAACAAAAAAAGACACACATGAAACAGACCAACCATCACTTGTGCAGTGTCTACCAACTTGCTCACATGTGTCAGTGGGCACAAGCCCTGTCGGTGAGTCACTGCCCAAAAGCCCTGTAGGTGAGTCACTGCCCAAAAGCCCTGTAGGTGAACAGTCACTGCCCACAAGCCCTGTAGGTGAACAGTCACTGCCCAAAAGCCCTGTAGGTGAGTCACTGGCCACAAGCCCTGCCCGTGAAGTGCCAGAGGCCACTCAAAGTGGCTCTGTTGTGAGACAGTGCTGAAGCAGGGGAATTTTTAGCAAACAAATGCTGAGTGTAAAATTGCCCTATAGTGGAAAAAGGGATTGCTGAATTGTGTAAAAGGTATTTCAAAGCCAATTGCTGAGTGTTGAGTTACCCTGCCTGGAGTGAAAGAAATATTCCACTGCAAAGAATGTTTTTTTTTCTGCAAGTAAATAAAAGTCTGCCTATATATATCTTGGGAGCAAAACAGACACCCAAAGTGTGAAGTGTGAATGCCATAATACCCAAAGATGAGACTGAAAATTACTGAACTCAAGCAGAAAACCAAATTTTGTTGCTGAAGCGGAGTGATTGCACCTAGCAAGTAAATGGTGTAAAGCAAACAGAAGTTTTAACCTAGCAACTACACATTCAGCATACCTAATGAGAGATTATACCTAGCAAGTAAATGGTGTAAAGCAAATAGACCTTTTTACCTAGCAACTGCACATCTTATATACCTGATGAGAGAAAATGCATGCACAGTACTGCTGATATTGTAAAACTTATCCAAGAAAGAAAAATTCTACAGAGATGCCTGTGAGAGCTACGACCTCTAAACGCAAAATATGCCCACCTGAAGGACTACCACAATTGGGGGTTCTAGCAAATACAGTGGCAACAGCAGCAATAGCGCCTCCTGAGGTCAGGAAGAAAATTACACCTGATAGCCTAAAAATGGAGGACAAGATGCAGCATCCCTGTAATGAACCCTACCCCACGGAAGAGTGGCCCTTCCAGTCCAATAAAGAGGAAGACATCTCTAACGGGGAACCCGAACCGAGTCACAACCACAAAACACCCCAAGAATGGTGGGGGTGCCTGAACTCGGCGCGAACAGAAAAGACCGCTCCCTTTGATGACGAATATGATCAGCAGGAGACAGAGCGGGAGCAGTGGATCTCCGAATATTTCCATCAGCTATTACAGTTGCAAGAAAAGCTGGGTGGATCCATTGACGCTGCTAAAATTTCAAATAAAGGAGACCCCAGTATTCCTGATGGGACGGAGTCATCCAAAACAAAAAGGCGGAAAAAGAAAAGCGGTTCTTCACTTACCGTGGAAGGAACAGACACGTCCGCAGATCCTGTGGAGGAAAAGGGGGACCGAGTTGCCCTACAGCCTAGAGAAAATGGAGAATTTGTCCCGCGTATAACCGAATATCCAGAGGGCCCAAGGCAGAAATCATGTACCCCAAAGAAGTGTCTGTCCGGTGCCAACAGTGAGGAACCCTCAACCAGTCATCCCAGGGAAACGGAGTCGGAACCAGTGAGTGAAGATCCCTTGACCAGCCCTGAAGACGCCCTGAAAATTGCCAGGCGTGACTGTGATCTACTTCGAGAACAATTGAAACTTGAGAGAGCAGATAATTTTGGAGAGAGAGTAGAGATTGTCTTTACTCTCACAACCTGTCTTGAGCTCTGCCAGAAGACACAGCATAGCTGCTTTCAAGACACAGGCAAAACTTCTAAACCTGAATGCTGACACACCTGAGGGAAGGGAGCTGAACCAGGAACAGAGAAGATTTTCCCTCCAAGGAACAGATAAGACTTTCATTCTTAAGAGACTTCGTATATCTGCTTATTTCATGCTATATGTTTTGGGGCTGGGAGACATGCTTATCTAGGGGAGTTGTGAACTGCATAGTGTTTCACTAGAAATACTCCCAAATGAATAGAAGCTTTGTTTACCCCTTGTTTGGAAAGTTTCCTGATGTTGAGGAAACATGCGCAATAAAAAGCCTTCTTTAATTTCACAATAATCAGTCTCTCTTGCATACCTCTGTGAACGTCCGTCTACATGGAGGAATCAGTATAAGGGAAGTTTTACCAAGGGGTGTCTGTCCTGTAACTCCAAAAATGACATCAGAGACCCCTTGTTAAGTAAGTCTGATGCTGTCTTTATACCAGACTCACGGAATTGCTTAAAGTCCCTGGAGTCGCAACCCGGGGGAAAATCTGGGTTATCGAATATATGTATAAGGGGGGAGGGGAAGGATGTCAATCCATGTCTGTCTTTTGTTTGTGACCAAATTTTCCACGTACATCTTATGGCTCCCAAGCCTATTTCGCCTGGTATTGTTATCTTCCCACCCCCCTGGGACCAAAGTAGTGCTCCAAGGGATAGGGGGGCACGTATGAGGCCTCTATCTCCAACCAGCCACAGGACGCTGGGTCGTTATTCCATACCACTGTTTTTTTTAGGTGAGATGCTTTGTAGTATTTGATTATATCTGGTACACCTAGGCCTCCGCACTCCTTTGGGGCAAGCATTACCGTTCGCGCCACTCGCGGCCTTTTATTTTTCCATATAAATTGGAAGATGCTATTTTGGATGTTTTTGAGGTCTGCCAGTGTCACACAGACCGGGAGAGTCTGGAAGAAATACAGCAATCTGGGAAGGATGTTCATCTTAACTGATGCTACCCTACTGAGTCACGAAATATGGTATTTGTTCCATCTCTGGAGATCTTGTTTAATTTTTGTAAATAAAGGGGGAAAATTGCAATTGTACAATGCTGCGTATGAGTTGGCTATTCTGACTCCCAAGTATTTTATATTTGTGGAGCTCCACTTGTAACTAAAGTTGAGCTTCATTAGTTTTACTTCTTGGGTGGTCAGGGAAAGATTCAGGGCTTCTGATTTATCGCTGTCGATTTTGTACCCTGAGATCCGGCCGAATCTTTCCAACTCAAACTGAAGATTAGGATGGGTCGTCATGGGGGATGTCAGAGACAGGATAACGTCATCCGCGAACAGCGAAATCTTGTGTTCTCTGTCCCCGATGGAGACCCCTCTTATATCTTGGCTTTGTCTAATTGTTGCTGCCAGGGGTTCGATTGATAGTGCAAAAAGGAGTGGGGACAGAAGGCAACCTTGTCTGGTACCATTCTTAATTTTAATGGGGACCGAGTTTCCTCCTGGGAGTTTGACAAAAGCCGATGGGTTCTTATATAGGGCCCTAACCCCCTCCAGGAAGGGGTCTTTGAATCCAAATTTAGTCATAGTGTGTTCTAAGAAATACCATCTAATTCTATCAAATGCTTTTTCAGCATCTAGACTTAATAGGAATGCTTTTGTCCCCACTAGATGTACGTGGTCAATGATATTTATTATTTTGCGCGTGTTATCCGAAGCTTTTCTGCCGAAAACAAATCCGACCTGGTCTTTATGGATCAAGCTCGGTAATATTGGATTTAGGCTATTTGCAAGGATTTTACTATAAATTTTAAGATCCGAATTAAGTAAAGATATTGGCCTATAGCTCCCGCATTGGAGCGGGTCTCTTCCTTCTTTATGGATAATTGCCAGGTTAGCTGTGGACATGGATACTGGGACATCTTCCCCCTCCATAAACAAGTTGAAAACCTCCGTTAAGTGTGGAACCAGCACTTTCTTGAATTTTTTGTAATATTGGTTTGAGAAACCGTCTGGCCCTGGGGTCTTGTTTGCCTTTAGTTGTTTTATTACTTCAAGTATTTCTTTAGGGGATATTTTCTCGTTAAGTTTAAGGACGGTTTCTTCTGAAAGGGCAGTTAAGCTGCACTCCTCGAGGTATCTAGAGATAGCCGCCAACCCAGACTGGGCGTTTTGGGGGGGATTTAGGTTGTACAGTTTGGTGTAAAAGTCTGAAAATTCTTGGGCAATTTCTTTCTCTTTATAGGATTTTACTGTAAGGAATCCGCTCCGCAGTTTACTGGTTGCCTTACCTTGCAGATTTTGCAGTCCTGGAGAACCTCTCCTGATGTTTGCTGCAGCCTGGATTCACTCACCAAAGCTATACTCACTCCCTCTGGTATCTACTGCAGCTGTGCAGCCTATCACTGCAACCTAGACTTGCATTCATTCATTGGAGCAGTACCTTCACACCCCCCTCCGGGGATTGGCCCGCTGGCCTTTAAGTATTGTCTTCCCATAATGCTCCCTGCCGAGCATAGTCCTTCCTGGATGTCACTATCTGTTCTGCCACAAGCCCTCGCTTGTTCCTGTCTCTCATGCTGAAGCGGAGTATTCTCCTTGTTGTCTGCAGCTCCAGGTTTCCTAAGGCCGGCTGCTATATTCACGCAGCGGTCTGCTCCAGTCTCCTGTGTTGTAGCTGAGTACTCTTCTTGTTCCCTTCAGCTCCTTGTTTCCTGTGACCGGCTGCTATAGTCACGCAGCGGTCCACTCCTGTTCTCCTGTGCTGAAGCAGAGGTTTTCGTCCCTGCATCCCTCAGCCTCCTGGATTCCTGCACTGAAGCGGATGTTTCGTCCCTGCGTTCTTCAGTCTCCTGGATTCCTGCACTGAAGCGGAGGTTTCCCTGTGTATCTTCAGCTTCCTGGTTCCTGGGGCCTACTCTTTCCCTAATCTAGAGAGGCCGTGTCCTGGTTCCTGCGCTGAGACAGAGGATTCCCTAGCCCGCTCAGGACTCTTGCGCTGTAGCACTGGTGCACCTGTGCAGCAAAGCGGTGTGCTACTCTGGTCTGCCTACCATCTCCTGTGACCAGTACCATGGGCCATGGTCGTCGCTCGCGCAGAGGCCAACCCCGCGCTCCTAAGCTGAAGCGGGGCTCTCCTGACTACCTGTTGCCGAACTCTTGCCTGAACAATGTTTATCCTGATGTCTCCTGTCCTGACCCTGACTTCTACACGACGACGCTGTCTTCTCCATCCTGATCCTGCGACATAATGACTACGAACGCGGCAAATCCGGATCAAGCCGGCGCGGTGGCTCTGTCAGCGGTTCGTTTTTACAAACCCCACCTCAGCCCTCGCGGTTCGGTCCTGGTTTTTGTGGCGAGCAGAAACCCTGACAGTATGCTCGGCCACACAAACTCGGACCGCCCTGTGTGAAGGGTTGGTAAGTTCGTCTGAAAGCCTGTCCCAGCCTGAGACACGCAGTCCCAGGTGGGGAATACCATTTCTAATGGAGATAATACCCCTGATTAAGATCTGATTGTGTTTTAGGTTTAACCCCTTTGCAAAACAAATCCGTAATGATCTACAGTGATGAAGTTTTACCGCCTCGGGACTTAAAACAATTCGCTGCGCTTGTATTGCTGTCCTGTACCCTTTAACTTGGGGGAAATTGTACCCTTTATAATTGGAACGGACGCCCAAAAGGAACTATCTTCCCTGGCCTGTGTCTTTAGCACATTTATAGCAAAAGAGGACCCTCCCTCAGTTGTGCTGAAATGCCCAAAAACACCCATATCCTTTCCATGACATTGGCATTTGCATAAAGGAACAGATCACTCCCCCTCTCCAGCTTCTCGCTGCTGCTTGGCTGTATCCCTTGGTATACACACGGATCCTTAACCCTGAGTGTATGGCAGGTTCCCTGACAAACCATGATATGTTTTCGTAACCCCTCCGAATCAGTCCTGTGAGGTTCCCCCTTGAGAATACAATGTGGCTCTACCATCACTGAATGTCTTGTATCAGAGAATAAGTTTCATTGTTCTCTTTCTAGCTGAAGTCCTTTCTCCTAGGTGATGGGTTTTCCATTTCGCTTTAACCCCTGCCGAGCAGTCCTGTGAGGGTTTTCCCCTTGAGAATATCATATGTTTTCATCACTAGCCAACACTAAGGTCTCTATCAAGAATAAGCCCTTTTTCCCCTATCTTTCTAACTCGAATCTGTCACTCCGCTCTTGAGGGTTTCCCAGCTTTAAACCTGCTAGGCAGGTTCCTTGCGCTTTCCCTCAGAGAAAAGAAAGTAATCCCCTAAGTTTCGGTTCCTAGGGTCATGTTCTGTATTAACTCCCTGTGGGCAGCTCTCTGAGTTTTCCATTTGGTAAATCCCCTGTTCTCTGCCAGCCCATGCACGCGCCTAGCTTCAGAAGAGAGTTCATGGTCCTGTCCTAATACAGAGAGAAGATACCTATGTTTTGACTCACTTCCCAGGCATTTTGCATTTAACCCCTGTAAATTCTGCAGCCTTCCAATTTAATTGCCTTCGTTTTAGCCTACAGAGAAGAGTCCACAAGGTCAGACCAGCAGAGGTTGCAGTGAGGATTCACATAACCTACGAGAGTCCCTAGATATTCTTTTGCTATAAATCCCCTGCTTCAGCCTCAGTTTCCGCAGTTTCGTCTCCGGAGACTTTCGGTTAAAGTTCTGGTTCCTGATAATGTATTCAGTAGTCAGGTGTTTCCCTAAGCGTGCTCGCAGAGTTCCTTCTCCCGGGTGTTTCGGCTGACCAGCCCTGTCTCCCCACATACGGTGATCCCTCTGCCTTCAGCGGCATATAGTTCCCACATTATGGGTTCTGCAAGTAATTTCCTGGTTCCCAGAACTTCCTTTACCAAATAAATACCTACTTCAGAGACCATTAACAATTATGATTCAACCCCCGTTTACTGTCCCTGAGTTCTCCTCCTCTTTAAGCTTAGGGTAAAGCATAACAGAGTCGTATGTCCCTCCTGGGGTTCATATTATGTTCCAGGAATGTTTGCCTGACCAGCCGTTTTTTTCCTCCAAAAATTGACGCTTTTTTTCATATATATTAGTAAAGCTTGCACACTGTTTCCCTTTTCGCTGAATTGTGGTCTTACTAAGTTTTGAGACTCTTGAGAGGTAATGATTCTCCTTCATTAATTCTGAAGCTCTTTCCTACAAGGAGTAATCCTGATTGGGTCCCCCTGATTTTCTCTGTTCCAGGCTAATTCTCCAGGTATCAGCATATCTGTGGTCACTGCTAGGACTGTCCTGAGGTCACCATGAATATATTACAAAGTCCCGGGGTTTTTAATCTGAGCTATTTAGCTGTCCTGCCTTGTCTGAACCCTCCTCGTACTGTGTCTAATATCGCCCCAGCAAAAAACATGGGGTTTTACTCTGGGAAGAAATGAAACCTCCTGTCTTAAAGGGTATTTTTTCTCACTGTCCAGCAATCTAGAACCTCAGTAATTGTTTCTAAGTCACTTATCAATACATTCTGATGTTTTCTCTAATCAACCCAGACCCCCTCACTATCGGTTAGGGTCCTGTGCTCAGAGATTTTGCACTAGAAACACACCATTCATGTTTTTGTCAGGTTAGGTAACCCCTGTGGTTAGTGCCATTGCAGTTTCGAAAAGACTACTCCTTGTACTCCTAATGTGCCTGTCATTAAACGTTTTCATAGTTCTACTTGCGGCTGTTGATTCTCATGGCCCTGTCACTGAGGTACAGACTTCAGCCTTCTGATGTTTAGCTGCCCTCCCACCACTACCCTGCTCTGCTTTTTTCTCACGCTACTGATTGAAGATCCCAAGGACTATTTTCTGATTCACTGACAATATTATCATCCCAATGAAGATTTTCCCAGTATTGGGAGCCTCTACTGTTGTTTGCTTCTCTCTCCCTGCTAAAAACCATGGTTTTGTCCTGGAATTTTCGGTTTGCCCCTTTTATTTCCTCTCAGTTGGAAATACTCTTACGTTCCCAATATGTTCCTGTCCCTATGCCTGGTTTACTGCGTGCCTTGTCCACCTTCCATACCAATACGTGAGATGCTTTCCAACCAAACCTATACCCTTACTAACCATTCCTGGGGCCTCCTATAGAAAATTCCTCTCAAATGTCCAACATGCAGTGGTTCAGCCAGACTTTTTCTGTTACAAGTTTCCTCCTGGTGTAGTCGATCACTATCAGTGAGCCGCTGATCCATAGGAGTCTGGTGTCATTTAAATTAAAGACTGTGCTTCGTTTAGGGTGGTCTCTCCTGCCGTTTCTTTCTTCTTCTGCCTCTGGAACCCTCTACTTTCTTCACAGGCCCTGATTTCCAAGTCATTTTAGCGAGGACGAGCCATGTAACCAAGCTGTCTTCTTCTTCCCATATCAATCTCATATCCTAGAACTGTACTCCAACAAAAGAACTGCACTCGTTTACGGATGCCCTTTCCACCTAATAAGTTTTAAAGGAACAACTCAATGTCCCCAAGACCCATGGATGGTCCTGTCTGGCC
The DNA here is from genome assembly GCA_036426205.1 of Ascaphus truei. Taxonomy (NCBI): domain Eukaryota; kingdom Metazoa; phylum Chordata; class Amphibia; order Anura; family Ascaphidae; genus Ascaphus; species Ascaphus truei. The sequence continues at coordinate 132,102 of WSYH01000265.1, forward strand.
GCAGTTCTCAAACCGGGGGTGGGACACTAAGGAACTAACCACGAGTCTCTGGACCACGACATCTAAACCACCCAATCCTCACGGTTCAGCCAACAATTCCACTGTCCCCCAACTCCAGTGTGCTCATTTCGCCCGGACATGTCTCGCAGTGAAGGGGGGGTACTTTAATGGAACCGCTACGCTCCAGTTTACTGGTTGCCTTACCTTGCAGACTTGTGGCGTACCTGGAGAACCTCTCCTGATAGTTTTGCTGTCAAGCCTGGATTCACCTCACCAAAGCAGTAACACACTCCCTACTGGTTCTACTGCAGGCTGTGAGGCCTATCACTGGCAACCTAGACTTGCATTCATTCAGGAGCAGTACCTTCACAACCCCCCTCCGGGGATTGGCCCACTGGCCTTTAAGTATTGTCCTTCCCATATATCTCCCTGCCGAGCATAGTCCTTCCTGGATGTCACTATCTTTTCTGCCCACAAGCCTCGCTTGTTCCTGTCTCTCATGCTGAAGCGGAGTATTCTCCTTGTTTGTCGCAGCTCCAGGTTTCCTAAGGAGCCGGCTGCTATATTCACGCAGCGGTCTGCTCCATTCCTCCTGTGTTGTAGCTGAGTACTCTTCTTGTTCCCTTCAGCTCCTTGTTTCCTGTGACCGGCTGCTATAGTCCCGCAGCGGTCCACTCCTGTTCTCCTTGCTTGAAGCAGAGGTTTTCGTCCCTTCACCCGCCTCCTGGATTCCTGCACTGAAGCGTATGTTTCGTCCCCTGGGCTTCTTCGATCCCTGGATTCCTGCACTGAAGCGCGAGGTTTCCCTGTGTATCTTCAGCTTCCTGGTTCCTGGGGCCTACCTCTTTCCCTAATCTAGAGAGGCCGTTGTCCTGGTTCCTGTCGCTGAGACAGAGGATTCCCTAACCCGCTCGACTCTGCGCTGTAGCACTGGTGCAACCTGTGCAGTCAAAGCGGTGTGCTACTCTGGTCTGCCTACCATCTCCTGTTGACCAGTACCATGGGCCATGGTCGTCGCTCGCGCAGAGGCCAACCCCCGGCTCCTAAGCTGACGCGGGGCTCTCTCCTGACTACCTGTTGCCGAACTCTTGCCTGAACAATGTTTATCCTGGATGTCTCCTGTCCGGACCCTGGCTTCTACAACGACAACGCGTCTTCTCAATCCCTGATCCTGCTATCATATGACTACGAAACCTGCGCAATCCCGGAATCATCCTGCGCGTCGTCAGGTCGGTTCTTTTAATACCCAACACCCACCTCAGCCTCGCGGTCCGGTCCTGGTTTGTGGCGAGCAGAACCCGACATTTACAAACAACCCGATTTGGTCCCGAATTGCCGAAATTTGGGATTTAAAATATCCGTAGACCTTACTTTCATTTCCATTGGCCAACACCGGTCCGACTTGTTTCCTTTGTCATAATAGCATTGGTTTGTCCATCTCAGTGCCCTCTCTCTCACTCATCAAGTTGGGCTCTTTTTAATTCGGTCCTTGTTTTTTCTAGAGTTTTGTATAATTTTTTGGTGGGGTTTGTTTTTTATGTGCGCCTCCAAAGACAGACCTTTTCCGTCAATCCCTTGTATCTTTTTGTCTCTTTTTTCTTTTTTGGAAGGACGCTAGGGAAATGAGGGTACCTTGGATCCTTGCCTTATGGGCTTCCCACATCGTTATCGGGAACCCCGAACCGAACCCTTGTATTCAAAGTATTCCTTGGGTTTTTGCAAAACAACAATACAAACCGGCCCTTAAGAGTCCCATATAGGAATGAAATAGAGAGTGCCAAAAGTGACGACAATGTCCAATTATGGAGAGTCCAATCTTTGACTTCACTTCAGGCTCCACACAAGGAATTACATTGAGCAAGGAGAGAAGAAGAAAAATCATAGTGCAACAATGTTTGAAGCAAACATACAAGACACACAAACAAGACACACATAGGACAATAACAAGTAAGACTGACAAATATAAACAAGAGTAAATTTACTGAACAACAATATAAACATGCCCAGAAGCAGATGACGGATCCGGTGTGTAAAACCGGAATCCTACTTACAAGACGTCCCAATTAATATAGGCAGGGTTAAACGTGAGTATATACTGCCGCAGCTTCTGGTAAACACGTGGCGATCAGGGGAGACTCCGAACACTTCCTTAGTTCCGCATCAGCATGTGTCGTCACCATATTGGTCCGGGTTCTCCTGGCGCCGCCTGCCGCTCCGTTGCCGGAACACGTCACTGGGGGCGGGACAAAATGCCGAAACTCCCTTCTCCTGCTTCTATGGTGACGCACATCCTGATGCTGAACTAAGGAAGTGTTTCGGAGTCACTCCCCTGATCGCCACGTTTTCAACCAGAAGCTGCGCTGGATATACTCATCATTTACCCCTGTCTAATTTATTGGACGTCTTGGTTGTAGGATTCCGGTTTTACCACCGGATCCGTCATCTGCTCTGGGCATTTTTATATTGTTGTTCATTAAATTTACTCTTGTATTATTTGTCAGCCTTACTTGTTATTGTCCTATGTTTGTCTTGTCTTGTGTGTCTTGTATGTTTGCTTCATAACATTGTTGCACTATGATTTTTCTTCTTCTCTCCCTTGCTTCACATATGTAATTCCTTGCCATGGAGCCTGAAGTCAAAGATTGGACTCTCCATAATTGGACATTGTCGTCACTTTTGGACTCTCTATTCATTCCTATATGGGACTCTAAGGAGCCGGTTTGTATTGTTGTTTTTGGTCTTGCACTAACTGTGTTTTGGGTTAGTTTAATTTGGCAGCCTTGCCCTATAACTAATAGGTTTAGTGTGTATTATCACACATCTGTATTATTGTATATTTGTTGTATATTTGTCTATTTTACTTATTTTTTTCTTAGTCTTTTAGCGCTATTCACACCACCCTTTTTTTGTATATCCTTTAGTTTTTGCGTAATTGTGCCCACTATCTCTGGGGAGTTTAAGAGAGAGTCGTTTAGTTTCCAACTGTAGCTATTGTTCTTACTGAAAGGCAGAGAGAGCACTATGTCTATGGGGGCATGATCTGATCATGTTATCGAGCCAATACCTGACTGGGTAGACGCCTGGAGATCATTTTTGGTACCCAGAAAAAAAATCAATCCTCGAGTAGGACTGATGTGGGGCAGAATAGAATGAGAAGTCTCGCTCCCCCTGGTGTTGGGTTCTCCAAATATCGAACATTGGGAAGTCTCTAAGCATATTGTTGAATTTTTTGGCATTGATTATTGATGTCTTTGGTGGCGCTATGCCTTGGGCCCTCGATCTGTAAGTTAGCCCAACAAAATTAGGAATCTACCCTCTGGATCCAAGATACTATTTTCGAGGGCAAAGGGGGTATTACTCCGTATCAGGGTAGCTACCCCTCTTTTCTTAATATTACAGGAGGCGTAGTATGCTTGTGGGTACTGTCTACTGAAAGTGTTGGGAGGGTTATTTGAGTTAAAATGAGTCTCTTGTAAAAATAAGATGTCACCGTTGAGCTTGTTCAATTCTTGAAGTGCTAGTCTATGCTTTCGTATGGAATTTAACCCCTTAACATTCATTGATATGAGTTTTATGTTCCTTTTATTAGCCATAGTAATTTAATTGATTTGTGGGCCTTTGCTGTGATCACTTTCCAAGGGTGATCAGGCTCATTTATCTTTGGTCGATGACCTTTCGGGCGTCATCTGCGTCGACCCCCAACCCCCCTATGATCTCCAGAGTTTCAAGAGGCGACTCGTCTGAAGGGGGGTGGGTAGGACGGGGAGGGGGAAGGAAAAGGAGTGTGGGGAGAAAGGGATAGCTTGAAAAAGAAACCTGAGGGCTATGAGAGAGCACAACCATGTGAAACCTTCCTTGCTCTACTGGCAAAGGTGGAGGGCTTATTGCCCTTTAGAGATCTTCCAACGTGCTCTCGGGAATGGTGCCCTGAGTGGAGGGGGGGACTGAGCCCCTCTCTCATCTTGCATTTAATTTTTTTTTCCCTTTAGTACAACAGCTTTTAAAGTTTGGGGGAGCCATGGAGGCAAGTATCTATCAGTGGAGGGGGGGCTGGGATGGTGGGGAGGGGTGGACATAAGGGGGAAGAAAGGGGGGGATGGAAGGGGATACGGGTGAGACATATGCGGAAGGAAGGCGAGAGGGTGTGGAACCGTATGGTGAGGTGGAATGTGAAGTTGGGTGTGGAGGAAACGGAGGGGAATCAATTGTACTCCATTTTTCGAATATCTAATCAGTGTAGGGTGGGTGGGATAGGTGGGGGGCGGGAGGGTGAGGGGGGTAGACATGGAGGGGGAAGGAAGGGGGAGTGGACGGGAGGGGGGAAAGGGGGGGAAGGCAGGGGGAGGGGGAAAAAGGAGAGGGGGAGGAGAGGGGAAACAGAGGTGAGGGAGAGAGATCCACTGTACCCCATATTGCATTTAAAAAGAGCCTTTGTTGGTACCTGCTATATGTATAACATCAAACCTAAAAACTTCTACTTTTTGAAACAGCTACTCAAAAGGAGTCATGTCTTAATACACTGGAGATAGCATCAACCATTGTATGACTTTAAACAGACGATTTCCACTTTGTGACAGGAGAAGATGGGGGGAGGGAGAGGAGGAAGGGGTGGAGGAGGGAGGGAGGGGGGGATGGTGGGAGGGAGGAGAGGGGATGGGGGAAGGGGAGGGGGGATGGTGTGGGAGGGAGGGGGAGGAGGGGCGCAGGGGGTAGGGTGGGGGGAGGGGAAAAAACCACCGGGGCCAGTGGTGTACTGACTGGGAATCCTTGTTTGTATTTGCTATACTTATAACAGCAAAACATAATAGCTTATACAGTTTTAAACATTCAAACAGGTGGAATCTTATCATAATACTACATAAGTACCATCAATCCATATATTAATTCAGGCGGACGTTTTCCACTTTGTGACAGGAGTGGGGGGTGGGGGAGGGGAGGGCAAAATCCACCGGGTCCTGTATTGCAATTACTAGGAATCCCTGTTGATATTTGCTATATGTATAACATCAGCTACAATAACTTATACAGTAGAAAACACTTATACAAGAGGTGCTCTGGAAATAACATCAAACCGTGTATAAACTTTAACAAACATTTTCAATTTCAGGGGGAGCTGGGTGGGGCGCCCCTGGGGGTGGGTGGGGGGCCGGACAGGTGGGAGGGGATGGTGAAGGGTGGGGGATGGGGGGGAGGTGGTAGAGGGTGGGGAATGGGGTTCCGCTGAGCAGACTCCCTGGTTTGTGGTGTATTTATGGAAGTGGATAATCATTCATAATTTTTTACTAACTGTAGACCTACGACCCAGGGTCTCAGCGTGGCATCTCGGCTCGGACCTTTAGTTGGAGTCTTCACAGCGGTACCAGCCAATGTGTGAGTATCGCCCACACCATCTTAGTGAGATGGTGGGGAGGGGAGTTCATCATCAGGAGGAGGGGGATGGGGAAGGGGGAGGGCGGAGGGCGGAGGGCAAGGGAGGAGGGGGGGTGGGACCCCAATCCGATACAGGGGCCTGCCGGTTCAGAGAAGATCATCGGGGTCGGACCCAGGGAGGGGGGGGGGGGCGGAAGACCACAGTGGAATTGTCCCCCCCCCGTCCCACAGGTGCATCGACCCTCCATCGCCTGGTGTTGGAGCTCCGGTTGGTGGGGCAGGTCCAAGACTCTTTCGCCCAGATCCGCTCCGATGAAGCAGGCGTGGAATCCGCTCTTCTTTTTCTCTAGTCCTCTGTGCTTGGGTTCCTTTGGGATGTCCTCTGGTTTCTCCTTGGGGAGGGCGATCTGCAGGAACCTTCCTCCTCGACTCCTTCATTCAGGGAGGGGAGGCCCAGTGCCTTCAGGAATCGGGGGACGTCTTCTGTGTAGGATATTGTGTGGAATTTACCCTCCGCAAGCACTATTAATTTAAGAGGAAATCCCCAGCGGTACTTTATGTTCTTTTCTCTCAACAGGATCGTGAGGGGTCTTAGCTCTTTCCTTCTTTCGATAGTTGCTTTGGCTTAATTCGAGTATATATGTAGAGGTGTATCTTTGAAGGAAATTGTTCCTTTATTCCTGCTTGCTGTTAGGACGCGCTCTTTCTGGGAATATGAGTGGAATCTAACAAGAACATCCCTGTTTTATTTGGGATCAGAGAATTTAGGGCCAAGAGCTCTGTGTACTCGATCGAGCTCTAGAGTTTCCTAGGACAGGTCAGGTGCCAGTTCAAGAAATAATTCCCTCAGGTATGATCGTAGGGCTTCTGCTGGAATTGATTCCGGTGTATTGCGCACCCTGATATTCTGTCGCCTCTCTCTATTCTCTTGATCTTCGATAGATTCTTTTAAAGATCTTATCTCATATGCCATTCTATTTAGGTCATCATCTGTGTTTGATTGTGCGTTTTCGATGTCTTCCACCCTTTGCTCCGTGGCCTCTGTTCTTTTTGTTAGGGCCTCCATATCTCCTTTCAGGGTGTTAATGGCCTTGTTGAGGTCCTCCTGGAAACCTTTTCGCATCCTGGAGAAATGTTTCTCCATATATGCTTGTGTGAGTTCCCCCGTGGTGCCTGTGACACCGACGCCAGCTCCTCCTCGGCCCCCTCTGGAGCACATGTCCGTCGCCATCTTGCGAGGCCTCGTTGATTATTGCTTGGCGCGGACTCGGGGAGAAGTAGGCTGTTACTCTTTGGGGTAGCGTTTTTTGTTTTTATTAGCCATCTTTGCTGACCAGCTAATTGTGTGGTACCGCAGGTAGGGGCCACAGAATGAATCCCTCAGACGTCTGTATCCGCTAATGTCCCTGAAAGTCTCAGGTGTGGGGCTTTTGATAAGCAGAGTAAGCACTTTTTTTTATTTTTTATTTATTTATTTATTTATTTATTTTTCCTTTCTCCACCCTTTCTCCCCTTTCCCCCCCCTTTTTTTATGTATAGGCACTCAAAGGCCTCTCTGGGGCAGGACACACAGGGCACTCTCCTGGGCTCTCTCCTCCTTGCCTACTTCCCTCCCTCCTGCATGGTGGCGTTGGCCATCTTGTTTGGGGTATTTTATTTAATGCAGAGACTCTCCCCTGCAGCCCCACGCACAGTTGGATCCTTTGGCAAGGGGGGTGCTCACGTGTGCTCCCCCTCCTGTCTGACAGTGCCCCGGTTCGGATCAGCACTTTATTTGGTCTTGCTTGCTTGTGTAGGGATGTAGGGGGATGGCGGGGAGGGGGTTGCACAGTGGAGCGTGCTGCCTCCGTCTTACCTCGTGGCAGCAGACTGTCCCCAGACCCCAAGGGGAAGAGCTCCTTGCGATTCACCGCAGGCCCGAGTTCTGCAGGGCGCTCTGAGCTCCGGCGACCCTCCCGCTCCGTGGGCTTGCTGCATAGCCTCCGATCCCGTCTAGTCCGCCAGAGGCAGAGGGCGATTTCTCGGCGGGGGGTCAGGGACCCCAGGGGATCCGTCGGGGCACCGCAAATTTTAGCTGGGAGCCGGTACAAGCACTCTTATGGCGAGGAGGGCTTTGTATTACCGTCCGTGGAGGTTTGTTTGCTTTGCCTTCTGTTTAGCTTAGCTTTTATTGTGGTTGACGCTTGATCTGGTTAATTTCTTTTAGAGGGGCTTGGGAGCCGGTCCTTCAGGCAGCCATTTCCTTTGATGCCACCGGAAGTCTCACTTTATACATTTTCTAATTAAAATGTCCTTCAGTAAGTCTTTTGGTGTGAGGGATAGAGTGAAAATGTGAACTGTTTCATCCTCACTAGCCATATCCCTTTGGCTAAGGCCCCGCTCCCAGAGTAAGCACGCCCGCACTGCAGACAGGCGGTGCGCTGACATACACAGACCGCGATATGCGGTCTGTAAGGAGCGGGAGCCAGAGCGGGAGGTGGGCGGGAGTGGGATGTTTGACAGGGAGGGGGGGCGTGGCTTGAGTGGAGGGACCCGCTACTCTCCCCCCCCTCCCTCCACGGACTCGGGCTAGAGCTGCTGATGGTAAGCAACACACACACACACACACACAGGCACTCATATACACACACACACAGGCACACACATACACACACACACACAGGCACACACATACACACACAGACAGAGGCAGGCACTCACGCACTCATACACACACACACACAGACAGAGGCAGGCACTCACGCACTCATACACACACACACACAGACAGAGGCAGGCACTCACGCACTCAGGCACACACATACACACACACAGACAGGCACTCACGCACTCAGACACATACACACACACAGACAGGCACGCTGCTTTCACTCCACACTCCTCCCCGCTCCCTGAAGCCTCTCCTCCTCCCGAAGCCTCCCCTCCCCATTGGCTCACAGCCACACCACGTGACGCGTCAACGCTAGGGATCACCATTTTCTTGTGTCCCATAGCGGCTGACGCGCCACATCGTGTAGTGCGCTGTGCCGCCAGGGGGGACCGGGACCGGCTCGGGAGGATTCCCCTGCTGGTGGGGAACTCGTGTGTGGCCGCCCGCGCCAACAAGCGCAGCAGGACCGAGGCCTTATACTCTGCAAAAGTAGAAAATAGATATCTAAATTTGCAGATTATAAGGGATAAGATATTTGTGAAAACTACAATTGGGTAATATGGTGCTCAAGTATGCAGTCCTATCATATGCAATTATAGAGATAACCTCCTGGAACATAAATACAGTACCACTAGTGGAAGGGCTCCAGTTACCCTGAAGGCAGGGGTAGTTGCATGAAAACACCCACCCCTAACCTCATTGGGCTGGCCCCCAATAGTACTCACAATAATATTGTTGATCCCAGGGTTACTCACAGTCTGCGTGCTGTCGCCAAAGGGTAGAATCCTGTACAGAGTTGTTGATGCAACGCACAGCAAGAAGGGGGATGTGTCCTCCTACTCTGAACTACCACATGATCCAACGCCAACCTTCATGAATGAATTGCAGGACTTGATAGATTTGGGATCAGCAACTCAGGTTCTCAAAAAAAAAAAAAAGAGATAGGATTTTTGGTTAACCCCCACCCCATAATCCCAGTTTTTCACCATCTCCCAAAGGTCCATAAGACATTGGTCGACCCTCCTGGTCGTCCAATTGTCTCTAGTATTGGATCTTTGGGAGATTCTTCGGGCGGACAGTTGTCACCCCAGATCGGTGATTACTGGTATCCCTAAAAGCCAGTACCTCAGACTGAGGAGGAATTGCTCCACATTAGATTCTGAGTTTTTTCTGAGTTTTTCTAATTTTTTGTATTAAGTGTATAGGAAATAATTGAATATTTTTCTCTTCATAATCTTTCCTCTGTTCTTCTGAAATAATTGAATATTTTTCTCTTCATAATCTTTCCTCTGTTCTTCTGGAGGGTTGTATAAATGGTTTTAATATAGGTATAAGTATAATTAAAGATATAGATTTATATTTTTTATATTATTTGATTAAACTTTTTGTTTTTAATTTGACAATAATTATGTGTTTTGTATGTATGGGGTACAGTCTGCCTTATAAGTTACATTAATTTAGAATTTTCTATGTGCCATATGTTTGGTGTGTCACTTCCTCCATTGGTGTGGCACATGTATGGGTGTCTCCATAGGTTTATGGGGCATTACCATCTTTGTTCCCCTTATGGTGGTCATTTATACTAATTATTTGCCGTCTTTATTGAATTTAGACTTGCTGAGCCATTTATGCGCATATATTCAGGACAATAACCGTTCCCTGTAATGGGATCGAGGTCTCTTTTTTTATTACCAGATATAGACTGCGCATGCGCGAACAGTCGTGACTTACCTGGAACGCATCTCGCGAGATTTAGCCCTCCATTGCCCTGCATTGCGTTCCACAGAGCAGGAGTGTTTGGCAGGCGGATGTCTCAGTGGCTAAACAGGTAAATAAACGCTTCTGTTGTGGCGCTGGCACAGCTGTGTATTATCAAATCATTATGCAAATTCTAATTAGCATTTTTTGGCGCCAAACGGCAGACTGTCTCTATAAATAGTGTGTAACATACCATGTTTGACTGACTTCTTGATAAAGTGCAATTCTCACTGCACGAAACGCATAGAAGGTTGCAGCCTTCCACATTTTAATGATTCTACAATAAAGAAGATTTTTGCCAGACCTGCTGTCACCCCCTTCTTGCTGTGCGTTGCATCAACAACTCTGTACAGGATTCTACCCTTTGGCGACAGCACGCAGACTGTGAGTAACCCTGGGATCAACAATATTATTGTGAGTACTATTGGGGGCCAGCCCAATGAGGTTAGGGGTGGGTGTTTTCATGCAACTACCCCTGCCTTCAGGGTAACTGGAGCCCTTCCACTAGTGGTACTGTATTCATGTCCCAGGAGGTTATCTCTATAATTGCATATGATAGGACTGCATACTTGAGCACCATATTACCCAATTGTATGTCTACTTACCTACATGGTAGCTCGTTTTGGATGTCCTACAGTTAAACAGCACTTTTCATTATTGGATTGGACGACTGTGTTGGTGACCTAAGCAGGTCTGTGCATTTTTTCATAGATATTTTATGGACTTTTAATATATTGTTTGCAAGTGGAACCATAATGGAAGTAACAGAGGATATAAATGCCACAGTACCATTGATTTCTTATACCTTTAATTGTGGAGATGATTCTTCAAGGAAAAAGAAAGCACTTGTGTTTTTGAGAATGTGGTGGACATTGATACTAATGATGCTGCCGATCTGAAGATATATTTTCAGAAATTGGAAAGGTTGCTAATTTACAAGAGGAGGATTTGGTGGGACATTGTTGCTACTGAAAATTACATTAAAATGGAAAGAATTCCCAGAGGTTTAAGGGTGAAGAAAGCTCCAACTTTCGGTTTTCCTGATAAGGACTTTGAGAATCAGTGGATTCAAACGCTTAACCACTGCTCTTTTAAGCTGATGGATCTAATATTGCAGCAAAAGATTAAGGAGAAGGACTCTATTGATATTCAGATTAAAGATTTACAGGATAAGTTGCGCCTGTTCCAGGATATGAGAGGTTTCGCCAATTATGACAAAATTTTATCTAACACTGTTGATGAAGCAGAACGTGAAATTATGATTAGGAAACAGAATAAATACGATCGAGACCGCATAGATTATGAGAAAAAACAAATATATAGGTGGCAAAGAACTGCTACTGTCTTTGATCGATCCACCCAAAATACATCTAGGAGTAATACACGTAGATCAACACCAAATAAATCAATATTAAAAGGCAGTACTAGTGAACCACTAAGCGGTGATTCTGAATTCTCAGATGGAGATAACGCTTCACATTCTGTCTCTTTTGTGGATATGGAGACAAGGTCCAGTAATGTTGATTATGAAACCAACTCTCAAACCAGGGACATAAGGGGCTCAATTGATGCTAATCCCTCAAGAGGAGATTCTCAGGCGGGCAGATCAAATGATTCTTATCATCATGTACAGCAGTCAAAAAACTACTCAGTCTTCAGGAAAAACGAAAAAGAACCAGGAGGGGGAAGAAAAGATGCAGGGGGAAAAAGAGCACACAAGAGAAAGAAGAATTATTAACCAACCCTAATAATGTTATAAACCTTTCAGGTATTGAATTATCCAAGCCAGAGATTTCTCTCCTCAATAAAGGCCTAAAATATGCGCCCACTATGGGCATTGATTTGTTTGGAACAGTTGTAGATGTACAAAAGTATGTCCGCAAACTGACCCTAAAAAAATTTTTTCATCTAAAAAGTGGGGACAAATCTCTGACTGAGACTTCACTCGAGGCTAATCCTCCAGTGAACTCTGCTGGTTCTGCCTTGACTATAGGTACTTCTGTTTCTCCCCCCCCACAGGTTATGTTGGACTCATTTAAAGACATATGTGCCCTAAGGGATTTGAATGACCTTGATGACCAAAATTATGTGGAGGACTCCCAGACTTACAGTTTTGGAGACTGGGATTCCAATTTTAAAGAAAAATCGGTGTTCTACCCTTCCTGTGCTAAAGGTCCTTATCTTTCAATGTTTGAAAATCTAGTGATTCGTGACCTTAGGTTTCTGGCCTATGGTTTTTCATTTTCAAGTATTAGTAATGACAATCTGAATGGGGAGGAACGTTTGGCCATCAAAACATTACAGAATAATCCAATGTTGATAATCAAAAATGCTGATAAGGGAGGTGCAGTGATGGTTCAGAGTAGGACTGACTATCTCAAGGAGGCTTTTCGCCAACTTGGGGATGTGTCCTCCTACTCTGAACTACCACATGATCCAATGCCAACCTTCATGAATGAATTGCAGGACTTGATAGATTTGGGATCAGCAACTCAGGTTCTCAACAAAAAAGAGATAGGATTTTTGGTTAACCCCCAACCCATAATCCCAGTTTTTCACCATCTCCCAAAGGTCCATAAGACATTGGCCGACCCTCCTGGTCGTCCAATTGTCTCTAGTATTGGATCTTTGGGAGATGGTTTATCTCGTTACGTTAATGCTTATTTACAGCCCTTTGTTAGGGCTTTACCTTCCTTCATCCTTGACTCTGGTGATTTGTTGGTACAATTACAAAAAGTCATATGGAAACCTGACTATCTTTGGGTATCTATGGATGTGGTCTCCCTGTACTCAATTATTGCGCACGATCTGGGTTTGGCAGCTGTTCGTCACTTCATTGAATGTCCGGGAAGCTCAATGTTAATGACCACTTTTATCACTGAATCCATTCTTTTTCTTCTCACACACAATTATTTTCTTTTTGAGCACCAATTTTATTTGCAACAACGGGGGACAGCAATGGGGACAAGTTTTGCCCCCTCCTATGCGAACCTTTTTATGGGGTGGTGGGAGCATGTTTTTATTTATAACAGCACTAATAAATTTAGACACAATATAGTTTTCTATAAACGTTTTATTGATGATTTACTTATAATTTGGCACGGGAGCACAGACACATTGGAATCATTTTTTGAATATGTTAATAATAATAATTTAAATATTCAATTTACCACCAACTTTAATGCACATCACATTAGCTTCCTTGACACTTTATTATATGTGGATATGAACCAACAGATTCAAACGGACACTTTTAGGAAAAGTAACTCGAGAAATACAATTCTTCGGGCGGACAGTTGTCACCCCAGATCGGTGATTACTGGTATTACTGGTCTAAACACCTAAAAGCCAGTACCTCAGCTGAGGAGGATTGCTCCACATTAGATGGATTCCTGACTCAGTCTGAGGCGTCTTACCAACGGTTTGTAGAAAGGGTTATAACAGGGAGACCCTCCAACCTATAGAGAGAAACAATTAAAAAAGAAAGAAGGACATTGCTGCCCACCAGAGAGTCAAGGGTGAAGGATTGTTGGCAGAAAAGTGATAAGAAAAGTGATAAAAGAAAAAAAATTGGGAAATACATCCCCCCTGTTTATCACACAATATAGTCAGGCCAGTGGCCAAGTGAACAAGATTATTAACAAGCATTGGGGCCTATTACGCATAGATCCCATTTTGAGAGAGTATACAAAAATGGGTCCTAAAATTGTCTAGAAGGCAAAAACTATTGCCAACTATCTATCCCCTAGTGTAATTCCAGATATAACACCAATATCAACACTTCAGGACTAAAGGCTCATTCAGATGCAATAACTGTAATATGTGTAGATACATGAAACCTTCCAGATATGTCTTTTCCACAGCCCCACAGACGTTTCGAAATTAGAGACTTTATTAATTGTAATACTTCCTTCGTGGTCTATGTGATCAATTGTGGCTGTGGGAAAGATACGTCGGAAGGACAACAAGGTCCCTCAAAATCAGAATGCAGAAACACTTCAGATTAATTAAAAGAGGAGACCTTGCACACACCGGTTTCTAAACATTTTCTGAATGTAAGAAGGGTGGTATTGAGAACTTTTCATTCTTGGGAATGGAGAGAATTTTACCTAAGGTAGGGGAGGACTTGGTAAAAAGATTAGATTGCAGAGAGTCCTATGGATCTTCACGCTAAAACCCGTTTTCCTGATGGAATAAACATTGAATGGAGCATATCATTTTTGAAATAATAAGCTAAGGATGTATAGCTAAGATTATATCATGAGGAGCTAAACAAAATGGCTCTAGTGTCCACACTTTACAATTAATATTTAGACTCTTGTTAAAAACTGAAGTATAAATAAACAGGTTATAACTATTGAATTTACCTCATGTAAGTAAGCAACTTGTGTACCGACAATTTTATGTAAAAGCTCATGTCAATAGTTGAGCAACATATTTCTCTTAATAACAATAGCAATAGCTTTATTGACTTATGACAATGTTAAAGACTCACAAAGGAGAATTGCTTTGTATACCTTGATTGTTTTTCTGAGTTTTTTCTGAGTTTTTTCTGAGTTTTTTCTAATTTTTGTATTAAGTGTATAAGAAATATTGAATATTTTTCTCTTCATAATCTTTCTCTGTCTTCTGGAGGGTTGTCTAATGGTTTTAATATAGGTAAGTTAATTAAGATATAGATTTATATTTTTTTTATTTGATTAAACTTTTGTTTTATTTGACAATAATTATGTGTTTTGTATGTATGGGGTACAGTCTGCCTTATAGTTACATTCTTTAGAATTTTCTATGTGCCATACTGTTTGTGTTCACTTCCTCATTGGTGTGGCACATGTATGGGGTCTCCATAGGTTTATGGGGCATTACCATCTTTGTTCCCCTTTGGTGGTCATTTATAACTAATATTTGCCGTCTTTATGAATTAGACTTGCTGAGCCATTTATGCGCATATATGTCAGGACAATAACCGTTCCCTGTAATGGGATCGAGGTCTCTTTTTTATTACCAGATATAGACTGCGCATGCGCGAACAGTCGTGACTTACCTGGAACGCATCTCGCGAGATTTAGCCCTCCATTGCCCTGCATGCGTTCCACAGAGCAGGAGTGTTTGGCAGGCGGATGTCTCAGTGGCTAAACAGGTAAATAAACGCTTCTGTTGTGGCGCTGGCACAGCTGTGTATATCAAATCATTATGCAAATTCTAATTAGCATTTTTGGCGCCAAACGGCAGACTCTCTATAAATAGTGTGTTAACATACCATGTTTGACTGACTTCTTGATAAAGTGCAATTCTCACTGCACGAACGCGTAGAAGGTTGCAGCCTTCCACATTTTAATGATTCTACAATAAAGAAATTTTGCCAAACCTGCTGTCACCCCCTTCTTGCTGTGCGTTGCATCAACAACTCTTATTTGTGAAACTATCATAATACCGTGCTCCTCCGTATAGAAGTTTGCTGCAGGTAAAAAAATAGGCCTTAACATATAGAAAAACAAAAAGACGATTCCTGTGCTCCTACCCAATTAGGCTAAAATAAAATAATATTCTCATGAAAAAGGGTATTTTGTTTAAATCCTTTGGCCAAAGCATTTGTAGGCCTGCATGCCCGTCAAGGCAACCCGTTTAATGCAGGTACCTACACTATAATCATGTAATAGTTGTCCCATGGACTGTTGAAAAAAGTGTAAAACCCTGAAGGGGTTAAATAAAGCTGAGCTTATGTGGGTAGTGCAATTAAAATCTGTCTAAAGCCAGTGTCATACTTACCTTTACTGGAGGCAAACTGGGTGCACAAATTCCCTGGTGGTGAATATAATAAAAAACTTACATATCTATATCTCTCTGTCAGTCTTGCACATTCACCTACCATTCAATGGTGGGTGATGTCCAGACTGACACTGGGGTGTATTATACCTGTACTAATTGGAAAATTAGTAGGTGCTCAGTAATGCTATGTAAAGCAGATGAGCCAATAAACCTACCCCTTAAGACGTTCAGAGACTACTATATTTAAAATTTCCTATGGGAGTATGGCAGCAAGGAAAAGGATGCCTAATATTTGTGAAAACTGTACATTATACCGCGCTCCTCCCATAGAAGTTTGCTGCAGGTAAAAATAGGCTTTACATATAGTAAAACAGAAAGAACGATTCCTGCGCTCCTACCAATTAGGCTAAAATAAAATATTCTCATGAAAAGGGTTATTTTGTTTAAACCCTTTAGCCAAAGAATTTGTAAGCCTGCATGCCACATCAAGGCAACCCGTTTAATGCAGGTACCTACACTATATATCATGTAATAGTTGTCCCATGGACTGGTGAAAAAAGTGTAATGATATGATATGGCTAGTGGGATGAAACAGTTCACATTTTAACTCAATCCCTGACACCAAAAGACTTAGAACTTAGGAAATTTGAATAAGAAATGTATAAAGTAATTTTATTCAACTACAGTACAGCTAAATTGGGGATATACATTTCACAATCTGATTGGTTTAAGTAACATGTGATGGCATCATCTGGTTTTTGGTGACATCATCTTAAATGGAAGGAAGCACAGCCTTCTGATTGGCTGGCTTCACTCCCTTTAAATGACACCCCCCCCCCCCAAAAAAAAACCTGTCACATGGTTATCCCGCCAAATTGTGTGGGAACCATTTGTCACTCAAATGTGTCATCACAGGTCATATAAGCCTGTAAGGTCTCATTTGATGTAAGAAAGGAGAAAGGAGAGAAGGGGAAGAGAAGAAGTACAATTGGATTACAATTAACAAATGAAGAAGAAGAAACAATTTTGTATCTGAGGACCTGGCTTTGTTCGAGAGCATCCTAAACCCCAGGATCGGAGGATGAAAACTTGGGTTACGTAAGAAAGTTAGAAAAAACATGAATGTATGTTATTTTAATTTACAGGTTTTCATTGTATTTTTTTTTGTTTATTTGTATTTTTGCATTGCCCATTGATTGCCAAAGTTTTTAAGTATGCCCCTTTAAGCTATACTTACATACATACATACGTGACAAGCAATTCATTTTTTTGGCAAATGCTTGCTTTTATTTATTTAATGTATTTGCTGGTTTGCTTTTAAATATTTATGCTATTTATTTTGTTTTTTGAGTTTGAATTTGGGAGGTTTTGTTGTGATTTTAATTGTTTATTCGTGTAATTGTTTGGTGTTGGATTTTTAATTGTGGTTTATTTTGGTCTTTAGTTTTTAATAGTCTTGTTTATTGGAGTTTTCTTTTATTTTTTGTGTTTTGATTTTTAATTCTGGTGCTTATTTGGTTTTGCTTAATGATTTCTGGTATTTGTTTGTGTTACTTTTATTGTTGTTTATTTGGTGATTTTTTTATTTGAATTGATATGTTGGTGGTTTTTTTTATTTATTTTTATGGATCATTGCCCGTGATAGTGTAATTATGCCCATATATTGGGCATGTTGTACCACTGTGGCATTCAATGCTTTATTGGCATTTGGAATGTGTATATTTTTTAAGTAATGTTTTTTATTTTGGGCTTGTTTTTCTTGCTTCCCCATTAATTTCTATAGTTTTAAAGCATGCCCATATTAGGAATACTTTAACACTGTGAAAATCAATGGGTAGCAGGGGTGGTGACCCTAGGTAGGGTGGGGGGGTGTGAGTGGGGGAGATGCCCCTGGTAGAGGTGGTGGTTAGCATGGGAGGGTGGGTTAACCCCTTAATTACTATAGTGGTAACTAAGCTCTAAGGTGATAAGTGTTTGGGCCATTAGTATGGTATTTTTTATTGTTTTTGTTGATACCCACGGAAGACACAGGATGGTGATGAGGATGAGGATGGCCTATCCTGGCAGGGGTAAGTGCCAGTTTAATTTACTATTATGCTGCTGTTTTATGTTTATTTAAATGGGAAAATGCAATATTATCCATATCTGCGATAATAGTCATTTTGCCCATAACTGTACTGTATGTATTTTGGGGGGTTATTTATTGAATGTATTGGTATTTTTATTTTTGCACCGGATTGATACCGCAGGCAAAGCGGGGAGTGCATTTTTTAATCGGCCTTAACAAAATATCGGAGTTCTTAGTGAATTAAGTTTTTGGCCTCATGCTTTAGTGCATGATAAATATATGGCATAGTCGGTCTCTAATGCACTGATTTATCACGGCTTTGTGAATAAAATCTGAGACCCTTAGATCTTCATGACAGCCTAGGGAAATACAATCCCTCAAATATTTATCTGTTGCTCTATGGCCTTTTTCCTAACATTGGGGTCTGATGAGTCCAAATTATAAATCTATTAAACATTTTGAAAACTTCTTCGCTATACGAAGAAGGTTTATACGTAACTTCCCCAATTCTCGTGTTTTAAACTGAAACTTCCGCTATGGTTCTGGACTCCTCTTAGCTTGCTTGCAAGCAACCTATCAGCCTTATTAACCTTAGCATAGTAGGGTCCATTTTAATGCCTTTGCTGTGTCTTCTAATTTAAATTTTTGTAATTCCTCTCGGCCTGACAAAGACGTCTTTTATGCTCTGTTCTAACTCTATTATTTTTGCTAATTATCCGCCCCTGACAAGCTCTGTTCGGAGGAAAACGCGTTGGGCGTATTACGTAATGACGTCAATCCAGGATATAGGGTCTGAAGCTCTGTACCGAGTCCTTGTCAAGGTTATAGCTGGTTGATACAAGCATCGCCATGTGCAACATTCAATTTGCTATTTTTGTTCTATTATATTTAGGGCAATGGGGGGCTTGTAGACAGGCTAGTTTATATGATGGTATTTAAGACATACTGATTGCACTATCCATTAGACATACTCCATTTGTAACAAACCATTTCTTTACTTATGCTTGCCAGCTACAAAGTAATTTAACCTGACTGTACACCCTTATGTGAAACTTTGAACCACTTGAATGTCAATAGACACAGGATTATCCACATACCACTCACCACCAATTGTATTGACTTCTATAAATACTTGTAGTAGAGATTACTAATAGTATGCAACACCTTAAGTGCTTGCATTTTCCATTAAAGTAGGAGTAAATTATACAGCGATGTTGGACCTTTGCTGTGTCAGTCACAGTGGTTATATTTAGAGATAGCAAGCTCAATATCACGGCACCATTTATTTTAGAACAGGAGTCACAGGTTTTTCATCAATTGTTGGTGAGCATCTGCTATGCTGTGATAGATCAAGTCTATCAGCAGTATATTGCAATTAACCCCCACCTTCACACGCATGCCTGTGCATTTTCCATCTATATTGGATAAAGGGCACTCATCTGTATAACGAATTAATGTGCAGGTTGCATTCATTCTATTTTATGCAATAATGGTGCACAGTGTGAATAGGTTCCTCCATTTTGGCTTAATTTTTGTAAAATAAATCATGACAGTGTAGTATGTAATGTGTTGTAGTTCATCGAGGTTGTATTTAACTAATTTTCAAACCTGCTAAGGAACAGATTATTGTTATTTTTGTCATGATATGTAAAACATCTATCTATCTATCTATCTATCTATCTATCTATCTATCTATCTATCTATCTATCTATCTTATCTATCTATCTATCATTTGTGGTTTTCTACTTTTAATTTTCAACTGTTATCAGTTGTTTGGAGTTAGTGACCGTTCTTTCCCAGGGTTTAGCTCACCCCACCCCACTTTTAGTAGCAGTTTTTCATGTTTCTGTTCAGGACAGGTCCACTGAGACCATTCTCCATCCACTGTAGAGGTTTAATGAGAATTTTCACAGGTAGTGTTAGGACCAGCCACAGGTCATGCCATGAAGTTGCTGCAGGCTTATAACGCTTTGGTCAAAGGGTTTAACTAAATGACCCTTACTCGAGAATACTAATATTGAAGTTTTTAACATTTATTTTGTCACATGGATATAGAATTGGGTATTTTTTCTCATTTGTTGTTACTCTCTTTCCAGTGCCTGCGCATACGTGGGCATGCCACCCGTGATCCACCGTCATTTAGATCTGCTACCTGCTGGCTACTCCTAGTGAAGAAGCGGGACAGTTCCAGATGCTGAATCATTTTTTTGCTTTTGCGGCATCTCCGCTGGTTCCCGTGATGGTACAGGTGCATTTAAGTAATTTAGTTTTGGTTTTGGAGGTTGCTATGAAAGTAAACAAAGCAGAGTCCATGGACTCCCATTCATTCTGACGCTGTGTTCACGCCCATCACTCAGTTTTAATGAGGTTGATGACTAAGTGATTGTCTTTCTAAAGGTATTTATCCGGAAATAATTCCTTCCTTCATTGATGAAATTGTCAAGGGCACCTTATGCTGCCAATGTTTCAATTACCATATATTTCAAAGTAATAGGACAGTACTATACTGTCACAGTTGCACACAATCTTCAACTACATTCTGTTAAGTGAAGTGTATTAATTATCATTTAAAATACATATAAAATAAAATATTTAAATAAACACATTAAGCAGTACAAACTATAACCATATAATATAATCAAGTTATATATGTAAATGTATACATGCTAAAATAACTAAAGCAGTATACAATAACTAAAATTATATTAGTATTTATTTTAGGAAAATAGCACTGTCTTCCATTTACATATAAAGACAATTGTAGTAAATATGACAATTTTGAAATCTAAACCTTTCCTCTCTTTGTCAACAGGTAGAATGAGCTTGCCATTTTTTTAAATAAGAGATGTACAGTACAGTTGGAATTTGCATTGCTCAATCTGCACAGACCATTTGTTCCGCTACTGGTTTTACTGCATTTTTAAAATGTCAATCAACCACACAGAATTGGCAGTTCCACCTGGAATCATTCAGAAAGCAAGCATAAATAATATTACACGTTTCTCAATATTATATCCTAAGTGGGCTATATGCAAAGAGTAGTAGTGGAAGATATGTAGACTAACTGAAAAGTTAAATTACTTAGGTACAGTATGACAAACTGCTTAGTAATCTGAAGTATTATCTTTTATTCATATCTTCATAATTTGCAGCTAATGGTAAATGAGAGATGCTAGGCGCTATTACTGAGCTAACAAAAATTTAAACTATAGATAAGTAAGAATTAATAAGATTAAGTTATATACCATAAAAGAATATAAGGCACAGTGTGGGCTATGCACTAAGCAGCAGAGTGAGCTTTTGGCGCTGGCCTGAAAAAAACATTCGCGTACGCTAAAAAGTGAAGCCGAGGCGCAAGTCACTAAGGAGTCCACGCATGCATTCACGGGATCGCCGTGCTCAAATCTGCAAATTGTGCGTGCTTCCCCCCCCCCCCTGTGTATCGTGCTTAAATTTCAAGGACGATAACTGAAAAAAGCATCCTGTAACATTTGCATGGAGATTCTGCATCTCCATGCACGGGTTTTACAGGCGATCGTGCATTAATTCTTCGGGCGGACAGTTGTCACCCCAGATCGGTGATTACTGGTATACCTAAAAGCCAGTACCTCAGACTGAGGAGGAATTGCTCCACATTAGACACACAGGGGCACTTCCTGGGCTATCCCTCCATTGCCACTTCCTCCCTCCTGCATGGTGGCGTTGGCATCTTGTTTGGGGTATTTATTTAATGCAGAGATCTCCCCTGCAGCCCCACGCACAGTTGGATCTTTGTCAAGGGGGGTGCTCACGTGTGCTCACCCTCCTGTCTGACAGTGCCCCCGGTTCGGACGCACTGTATTTGGTCTTGCTTGCTTGTGTAGGGATTGTAGGGGGATGGCAGGGGAGGGGGTTGCAAAGTGGAGCGTGCTGCCTCCGTCTTACACCTCGTGCGCAGAGACTGTCCCCAGACCCAAGGGGAAGAGCTCCTTGCGATTCACCGCAGGCCCGAGTTCTGCAGGGCGTCTGAGCTCCGGCGACCCTCCGCTCCGTGGGCTTGCTGCATAGCCTCCGATCCCGTTAGTCCGCCAGAGGCAGAGGGCGATTTCTCGGCGGGGGGTCAGGGACCCCCAGGGGATCGTGGGGACCGCAAATTTTAGCTGGGAGCCGGTACAAGCACTTTATGGCGAGGAGGGCTTGTATTTTACGTCC
The DNA here is from genome assembly GCA_036426205.1 of Ascaphus truei. NCBI lineage: Eukaryota > Metazoa > Chordata > Amphibia > Anura > Ascaphidae > Ascaphus > Ascaphus truei. The sequence continues at coordinate 153,908 of WSYH01000265.1, forward strand.
GTGGAGGTTTGTTTTGCTTTGCCTTCTGTTTAGCTTAGCTTTTATTGTGGTTGACGCTTGATCTGGTAATTTCTTTAGAGGGCTTGGGAGCCGGTCCTTCAGGCAGCCATTTCCTTTGATGCCACCGGAAGTCTCACTTTATACATTTCTAATAAAATGTCCTTCAGTAAGTCTTTTGGTGTGAGGGATAGAGTGAAAAAGTGAAATGTTTCATCCAAACTAGCCATATCCCTTTGGCTAAGGCCCCGCTCCCAGAGTAAGCACGCCCGCACTGCAGACAGGCGGTGGGCTGACATACACAGACGCGAATATCCGGTCTGTAAGGAGCGGGAGCAGAGCGGGAGGTGGGCGGGAGTGGGATGTTGACAGGAGGGGGGGCGTGGCTTGAGTGGAGGACCCGCTACTCTCCCCCCCCTCCCTCCACGGACTCGGGCTAAGCTGCTGATGGAAAGCAACACACACACACACCACAACACACAGCACTCTCTACACAACACACACAGCACAACACATAACACACATACACCACACAAGGCACACACATACACACACAGACAGAGGCAGGCACTCACGCACTCATACACACACACACACAGACAAAGGAGGCACTCACGCACTCATAACACACACACACAGACGAGGCAGGCACTACGCCAGCACACACACATACAACCACACAGACAGGCACTCACGCACTCAGACACATACACACACACAGACAGGACGCTGCTTTCACTCCACACTCCTCCCCGCTCCCTGAAGCTTCTCCTCCTCACAGCCTCCCCTCCCCATTGGCTCACAGCCACACCACGTGACGCGTCAACGCTAGGGATCACCATTCTTGTGTGCCATAGCGGCTGACGCGCCACATGTGTAGTGCGCTGTGCCGCCAGGGGGGACCGGGACCGGCTCGGGAGGATTCCCCTGCTGGTGGGGAACTCGTGTGTGGCCGCCCGCGCCAACAAGCGCAGCAGGACCGAGGCCTATACTCTGCAAAAGTAGAAAATAGATATCTTAAATTGCAGATTATAAGGGATAAGATATTGTGAAAACTACAATTGGTATATGGTGCTCAAGTATGGCGTCTATATATGCAATTATAGAGATAACCTCCTGGAACAAATACAGTACCACTAGTGGAAGGGCTCCAGTACCCTGAAGGCAGGGTAGTTGCATGAAAACACCCACCCCTAACTCATTGGGCTGGCCCCCCATGTACTCACAATAATTTGTTGATCCAGGGTAACTCACAGTCTGCGTGCTGTCGCCAAAGGGTAGAATCTGTACAGAGTTGTTGATGCAACGCACAGCAGAAGGGGATGTGTCCTCCTACTCTGAACTACAATGATCCAACCCAACCTTCATGAATGAATTGCAGGACTGATAGATTTGGATCAGCAACTCAGGTTCTCAAAAAAAAAAAAGAGATAGGATTTTGGTTAACCCACCACCCACATAATCCCAGTTTTTCACCATCTCCCAAGGTCCATAAGACATTGGTCGACCCTCCTGGTCGTCCAATTGTCTCTAGTATTGGATCTTTGGGAGATGGTTATCTCGTACGTTATGCTTTTTACAGCCCTTTGTTAGGGCTTTACTTCCTTCACCTTGACTCTGGGTGATTGTTGGTACAATTACAAAAAGTCATATGGAAACTGACTATCTTTGGGTATCATGGATGTGGTCTCCTGTACTCCTTATTGCGCACGATCTGGGTTTGGCAGCTGTTGTCACTTCATTGAATGTCCGGGAAGCTCAAGTTAATGACACTTTTATCACTAATGAATCCATCTTTTTCTTCTCACACACAATTATTTCTTTTTGAGCACCAATTATTTGCAACAACGGGGACAGCAATGGGGACAAGTTTTGCCCCCTCCTATGCGAACCTTTTTATGGGTGGTGGGAGCATGTTTTTATTTATAACAGCACTAATAAATTTAGACAACATATAGTTTTCTATATAACGTTTTATTGATGATTTACTTATAATTTGGCACGGGAGACAGACACATTGGAATATTTTTGAATATTGTAATAATATAAAATATTCAATTTACACCAACTTTAATGCACATCACATAGCTTCCTGACACTTTATTATATGTGGATATGAACCAACAGATTCAAACGGACACTTTTAGGAAAAGTAACTCGAGAAATACAATTCTTCGGCGGACAGTTGTCACCCCAGATCGTGATTATGGAT